>JAULJZ010128976.1:0-10972 GCA_032270985.1 Heliamphora pulchella | reverse complement strand
GAAATGGTTAGCTATGAATTTGTGAGTTGATTGTGTAAAAATGGGGCTTAAACAACCTAAGATTTCATGTTTTTGCAATAATTTTGGGTTTGGATAGGTTTTGGCTTCAAAACTTAGAGAAAATCAATTTTTCGGTATAGGACCGCTTGATAGATCGATCGATCGATCTATCAAGAAGTTAAAGGTTTCTCTTGGTATTTTCTGCAAGCCAGACCGCTGGATAGACCGATCGATCGGTCTATGGCGCGGTCTGTTCCACTGATCAAATTTTTAATTTTCAAATTAATGTATCTCTCTCATCCGGACTCCGAATGGGGTCAATCTTATATTCAAATCGAAGCCCCGGAAGTCCTCTTTCCAACGAGATTACTCTCATAAGAAAATTCTTTTTGTAGAAAAAGTTATAATCAAAATAGTGAGGATATGTCAAAATTTTATAACCATTTTTTTACCTATTTTTAGCCAAATGCCTTCGAAAAACTTATTTTCTTTATTATTGACCCTTTTTACTAAACTTCTAATCCCTTGAGCTTATGGCACACCTATATATATATATATATATAGATTGTGTTGGAAGGCTGAGTTAGTTGATTGGGCTTTCTATTACAATAAACGTTGGTTTTAAATTAATACGTATATATATACATGATGGGTGTTACTTTTTTAAAATAATGTGATCTTTTTGCTATCAATCTTGTGTTCTTGGTGCTGGGTCACATGGTAGGAATGTTATGAAATATGAGGAATTTTATAATGAAAGTTGTGATATATGTGATGTGGAAATTTAATGAAAAATTGGGTTTGGAATCAAAATGGTATATTATGGCAATAATTGGGAGAGCAACCATTTGTGGGCTGGACTCCCGAGTTTTTAACCAATAATGAACCGTATGGATTGATGTGGATTAAGTTGGCCTAGCGGGTCCGCGGTGAAAGACCAAAAATTTGTACAAGATGGGGACCACGTGCCCACAGGTTAGCCCCCGAAACGTGGTGTTGTGACGTGGTGAGTTATAGAGCTATCTATTACCCAATGGCTTCGCGTAGCCTATTGGGATTAATAGGGAGGGATTTCTATAAGCTACACCCAACACCAGTTCATTAGAAGTAATACGATTTTTGTGAAAATCGACAAATTAAAATGAATGATTTATGGATATAAAACAAAGAGATAAATGGAAGTACTTTTGTGTGCGTGAGTGTGTGTGTTAAAAAGGAAAGGGTTTGAATAATGTGCATATTTATTTCGATTACATCCATCACACCTCACAAATCATGCATTATATATGAGTTAATCTTTATCCTACGAGTTTCGGCTCATGTATGTATATATCAAACCCTTTTAGGGTCCGAAGAGCGGGGTGGCACCAAACCTGTGGATGCTTTTGGGAAGGACCAGTACATGACGCTACATTGTCTTTTTTTTTGTTGTACATAAGAAAATGGAAGTGATGAAATGAATGTGTTGTTGAATGTTGAATGAATGCTATCTCAAACATTTGTGGTAAACCAGGGAATGTAATTTTGGAACTTTAATCATTTTGTAAGTTCGTGTAAGGTTATATTCAATGTTTCTTATACCTTAGGATATTGCCAATAGATATAGTTTATGTATGACATGTTTTGGGTTTAGTTCACGGACCCGGGTTTAGGTCGTGACACAACATGCATATCTAATCGAACACATGCACAAAACATATAGAAACACACCTTTCTATAACAAGTATAATGATATATAACACGTCGAGAGTACATATTACAAAATAAAAAGGAACCGAGTCTCACAATCTCCACCCCATTTGACCCAAGTAACTGCTAGCGTGTGGCCATTAAGACAAATGACACATTTCATCATTGAATTGTCTCATATGATTGTATCATTATCTTTACTAGAACTCACAAAGTAATAATATGGAGCTTTTAGGTGTAGTGATTCCCAAGATAAAACAATAATCCAATTCATGTGCCCCCAAGACATGATAAATTCCCATCATAGGCGTTAGTATATTTTTCGGGTAGCATGAATACAAGAGTATATTCTATTATTATGACAACTTTCAACTAGGAGAAAGACGAAAATATAAATTTTCAATGCAATTCACAGCATCAATTGACAAAACCTTTAGAAATTACTTGGTCATCGTATCAACACAAGAAGTTGCATAATAAGAGGCACCGACTCTTTACCAACTTAGAACTCTCAATAGCTATGTCACTAAGTTGTTCTCAAAATAGGCAAAGAGTGTGAGTAGTCGCATGCACGCCCACACATAAAAAGTAAATTAGGCACAAGTAAATATGATCAGGGGTCATACAACAAAGGCACCAAGATCTAATTTTCGTGTGATTCAAAAGCACATTGTACTAGTAGTAATAGTAGTTAAAAGCAACAAAGAATGATAATATACGAGGATAGTTGTTTGGATGCGAAGACATTACAATGAGTGAACTGGCTAAAGGTATTCTTATTTGAGGGTCCTAGACTCCTAGCATTGAAGCCTTTCAGTCTTACTTCAAGTCTTCCATTGACAAGATACTTACCATCACGTGACCGTGCAATGGAAAAGAACCCAATTCTTCTAACCAGATAAGATGGAGAAAAAAAAGTGACCTTATTAGGACTAAAACCAATATGTTAGAATTTTCTCATATAATGTTTACATAATTACTGAAAAAGAAAAAGAGAATCATCTTAAAATCACATATAAAAAGCAAAAATTCAAACCTGAAAAAAGAAAGAAAGAAAAACATATTCTCCACCTAAGAAAGAAGGCAAACGAAAAGTTTTAAAAGGTAGTTATCACTGCATAAACTAAGACGCCCATTTCAAATGAAAAAGTGAAAAACAAAAAAAGGTAATGAATAAAACACACATTTCAGATTGCTAAAAACATCTTTCAATTTATAAAAAGGCAAACAAAAAGTTTGGAAATGCAGTTAACAATACATAAACTAAAACGTCCATTTGAAATGAAAAAATAAAAAACAAAAAAAATGATAATAACCAAAACAACACATTTCAGATTGCTAAAAAATCTCACAAATTTGTAACAATTTTAACGATGCGTACACACATTTGAGTTAACAAATCTTCAGTAGAAGGAATGTTAGCAGAACAATTAAGTATATACACAAGATAAACAAACTCCTGTTGTGCATTTGAAGAAAAAAGGGAACTCAAGAGATGGAGTCAAACAAGATTCGTATTGTACAGGTAACTTTTAAATAGATATATGGGTGCCTAAGAAAAAGTGAATTAATTAGCGTATTTCATCAGTAATGAGAGGATGTCACCATAATCAAGTCAAGGTCAGAGAAGAAACAATCAAACTAGCTACTATTAGAAGCTAGAAACGATAAATTGCGAAGCCTAGATTACATAATCACTTTGCTTTCTAAGTATCGCAAAAGAGAGGAAAGGACAAAATATGTTGTAAATAAAAACTATACTATATAGTATCCATCAAGCATGTAGTGTTTTAATATAGGCTCCAATGCTCCATGTTACTCATTTTCATAACCATGAAAAGAACCCAATATTCTTTCTGGCAAACACGTAGTGCTCACTCTGGGGCTGTCCTCGTCTCAATCGATCTATTTCCTTCTGGGCATGGTTAGAGGTTCCATCCACCTATGATGAGTATCCCTTTAGCTTTAGTGTTGGTGCAGTAGACATATGTAGAGTAATGATGTGCATTGGGGTTCTATAGTCACCAATCGTGGCGACTAGAACAGAGCTTTGATTGTGCCTAAGGTGGGATACTTGTGATTCCCCATTTGTAGTGTTAAGGTTCGACATCGTGTGTTTTGGCTTACAAAAGTAATCCTAGGTGTGTTGTTCTTGGGTGTAGATATGTAATAGCATCTCTTTCATCGTAGACCTTGCGGTGTCTTGATTTTGTGATTGTTGAAAAGAATGGGAAGGATGTTGATGCGAGAAGTCGTATTGAATTTCGAGGACGAAATTTTCTAAGGGAGGGAAATTGTGGAGACCATGTGGTGAATACCTGTGTGATAAGTGAAAACTATGTGCAATGGTTAAGGGACCAATATTATTGAGCAATTATGTTGTATTTATTGAGGTGGATTTTGAATTAATATAGGCTTGACTAGCTCATCGGTGAAAGGCTAGAAACTTGCACAGGAATGGGTACCCGGTTCCCTCGGTTTAATACCCGAAAATGCGGTGAGGTGCCTTATTCCTTCGGATAGTGTTCTCTAAAAGGTGTGCAAATGTGAGACCCAGTTTCGTTTTAATTTCGTGATGTTTATTCGACGCGTTATTTATTGTTTTAATCTCTTACTATAGCATGTTTATATGTATTTTATGCATGTTCGAGTTTTGACATGCATGTTGGATTGGATCCCAGGACCGTTAGGCATTGTGATGCAAAGTTGGAAAACTTTGGGTGGGTCCTATAAATATCAACTCTTGGCTAGATATTTTGAGACTTTGACTTGCTAGCTAAGTTTCTTTTTTTACAAACAAAACCTCCACCTTCTCTCTAGTTTTTTGGTGGGCCCGAACTTGGTTTTTGGCATTTGGATAGTAGATTCTTGTTATCCGTGCTAGGGGCTTTGCGTTTATCCGAACGGAATCCCATTTTGGGCGACTTTGTTTTCTCGCCGGTGTTCAAGTATCGAGTTTTTAATTCAACGAGATAGGATCCTAGACTCTCATGTCTTAAAGGGGTGCTACGTGAAATTTTTTGCGTTTTTACCATTTTAAAATGCTTGTATGGTTGATTTATGTGCTCAATCTATGTTTAGTGGAGCAAAAAGGCATTTAAAATGTTTTTACGGTTTCTTTTCGAAGTTGTTGAACTTGTGTGTGTCTGTGATTTTCTAAAAGGCGAGTTTGGTTGGTTTGATTTGGGCTTGTACAAGGAGCTATGAATCATTTTTCATCGGCTAGGGTTTTTTTCTCCGACATTCAGTCGACTGAAGTGGGTAGTTCAGTCAACCGAATTACCTAAGAGAGGGTTCAATCGACTAACTTGGGACTTTGGGAAATTCTTGAATTCCAGTAGCCATTTTCAGTCGACTGAATGGTGTTCTTTAGTTGACTGACTTTCTGCTCGGGGTACTCTTTTTCTGGCAAGTTGTGATGTGGCCTTGGATTTTTTTTAATTTTGTTGTCATTCTTTGGGGATGACGTTGTTTTCTAAAACGTGATATTTGTTCATGGTTGTGTGCATGTAAACTCTGGTTGACGATGCAATAGTTGGGGCTGCAGTCCTTTGGTGAAAGCCCATAAAGATGCATTAGCTGGGGTAGATTGTGGTCCTACGGTAAAAACCAGTGAAGATGCATGTATTGTGTATAAATCATTGTTAAACTGTTTTTGAGGCGCGTGCGAGTCGAGATAATCATATTATTCTGTTAGCATGCTTTACTTTTATTTCATGATTAGTATATTTTCTACTGAGTTTTGGCTCACAGTGTGGGATTTAAAAACCCTTTTCAGGTGCTTTTGACTAGCAGGTTGATCTGGAGTGGCCGGAAGGGGCGGAAGATCTTTTAGTCTTCCTTTTGTTTCTTTTTGGATCGTGTAATGATTGACATGTTTCATGGTTTGGAACCGTGTGTTGTAAGCCTGGTGACAATTATATTTAATGCATGTATGTTCGTTTTATCTTGAGAGTGAAACATCGAGTTGGGTGCTATTTTCCGTTTTAGTGTAATTTTTATCCTTTCTATAAATGTTCATGCCTCGAGGGAGGACTTCAGTTTACTTTCTGGCGGGTTTTTCTTTGGCATGGCATGCCTTGTGAGATATCAAAATGTGGGAAAATGCTTAAGTTTTGATAAGGTTCTAGCTTTCCTTTCGATGTTGCAATGTTAACTCGTTTGTGCCGTCGGTTTTGGTGGATAGTGTTATCCCAAAATGGTTGTTTCTTGGGCTTATCTCGTGACCCAGGTTTGGGGCATTAAGCCAATGTGATGTGATCAAATTACATATCTAGATGATTAATTGTGTTATGATGGAAGGTTATGGATTGAATCATGGAAATTCATTAAAATTGCATTGTATGAAAATGGGGGCATCCTTTGGGCTTCGGGAGCATTGATATAGAATTGTTCCTTGCATATCGAGCATGTTTCATATAGGTTGTTAGAATCCTATTAGGTTTTGGCTCACGTTATTTAAAATAAAACCTTTCAGGTGTTGGAGAAGATTCTTTGGTATAGGAGTGACTCAAGAGATGCTTGTGATCGTTTGGAATCAGATGGAATGTGTAATTATTTTTGTATTAGGAATACAAATGTTGTAATAATCTTGTGTCAAGAACATAGTTTTGTAAGGCCTTAAGGTTAAATTCTTATTGGATGTTGTGTGCCTCTTGGGTAGAAGTTTTAAATCCATTTTGTAAACTTATTAAATAGTTTCTAAAGCTCTAGTACCTTTTTTGTATGAATAATGGTTTGGGTGAGTGTTAGAACTTCAAAAAAACTACAAAAATAAAGTTAGTTTTCAATAGATTGATGGACCGATTGATCGGTCCATCAAGCAGTCTTTTTGTAGCCTCAGTTTCTTGAGAAACCGCAGCCTGCTTCAGACTGATCGATAGACCGATCGATCGGTCTATCGCGTGGTCTTTTTTTTCTACATGTTGAACCATTTTTCAAACAAGAGTAGCTTCCTCGTCCAAACTTCAAATTGGTCATTCTTGTACTCAAATTGAAGCCCTAGAAGTCTTCTTTCCAATGGTTCTAATCTCATATCAAAAGTATTATTTTCGAAAAAGTGATGGCTAAAATAGTGAAGGTATGTCTGTTTTCATTAATCATTTCTCGCACATTTTTTTGTTGAACTTCTTGAGAAATGTTATTTTTGTCATTGTTGGACCTTTTCACCAAATCCTTACTCCTTAGGCTATAAATATGACCTCTTCAATCTCGAATCTCCATATCTTAGGTTTTGGGACGTGATAAATTGGTATTAGAGCTCTAGGTTTGAATACCTAGGAGCTGTGGGACATGATTACATCATGGTGTGTGTGAAGTTGGTGTTTGTGTGCTATGTGTTTATGTGGGTGAGGAGTTAAATTCCAAGGATATTATGTTAGGACTTGATGACCTACAGAGAGATCCGATTGAAAACATGTCTAATCAATGTTGTTTCTAAAGGGAGGTCTATGAAAGTTCATCAGGGTGGATAATGTCTCTCTAGAATGTGATTCGGTGTTTGTTAATTGGCATGGGTTTGAAATTCATGTGTTAGGTGTTGATTACGCTTATATTTGGTATAACTTGTTTATATGCTATGATAATTGCTTGAGTTAATATTGGTATGAGTTAGTTATCTATTGTATTTTGTGTTGACATGGTTTTGTTTTGGTGTGATTGAGGCATGAATGAATGTTTGGTCTTTTGTTGAGAATATTTCTTATGGCGTGATGTCATCTTGATGTGGGTTGGACTACTAGAATTTTTATGGTTATATGTGGTGGGGTGTTTAAAACTCCTCAGTGATTAGCTATCATGATTCGGTTATGTGGTAATAGTAACCCCTATGTTAAAATCCTTGTGTGATGTGGCCTTGAGCGGGTTAAGGATTATGTACGTTTTGAGCTGTGTACTCGGGAATGAGGTACGAAAATTGACTTAAGTATTTTAAATATATGGACCTAATTGGTTTTGGGGGTATCCCTTGCCTCGTGGGATGTTTTTGGCAGTCATTGTGACGCCTTGTTGTTTTTGAGAATTGAGTTATAGTTGTGAAGATTCGAGAGGTACTCGTTGGGTTACTGGTGGAGTTTTTGATCTTATGAGATATGTGTTAGTTTTGGTTATGATTCTGGTGTGCGACGGTTACATGTCCATCGGGAATTTCATGGGAGTGAGTTGATTGTAGTTTTGATCACTGTCCTTATGGTTAGGGAGTCGTGCATGGGAACTATCCTTCGTAAGAACATAGGTATGTGCCCGGATGAAATTGAGATACTAGTGGAGTTAGATCTTTTTTGCGTGATGATGCCATCACTCCAGGTGTTTCCCTTATAAGTGATGAGTGCCCCACATATGAGGGACCCATAATAGATGTCGTCGGTGTGGTTAGTACAGTTGCGTTGGGATGGTGTGTCGAGGAGTGTGATGTCTCTTGAGGGGATAGAGGTTGTTTATGTTTTGATCTAACGTGTAGATGTGGTTAGATTATCTTTTCCTTTAGGGGTGCATCATGGTGTAATAAAGTTGAACGATGCACCTTGATGGTTTGAATGGCCTATGGTTGGCAAAGGAAGAACATTATATCTATAATGTATATTATCGTTTTTACGCTCGAACAATAGAAGTGCTGATGATGTTTATCTAGATGTGGGAGTAATGGGTAACCTCCGAATGGAAAGTCACGAATTCGACCTTTCTCAATTAAGTGCTTTACGTTTTCTTTCTGATTTTACCTAAGCAGTGAATTTGATGCTGTATAGTGGCTTTTGTTTGCTTGTCATGGGTTAAGTTAGATTAGCACAACCTTGTGAAGGTTCATCCTTAGTGTAATGTGGGTCTTTAGTGTTGTACCTTTGTGTATATCCAGTGGTGAACTTATAATCTTGCAAGACCCGTTGTTTGAGGCATAATGAAGTCGATGGTATTCGGTGTGTACGAGTGGGGTTTATATTTGAGAACTAAGCGTGACGAATGGTATAATCATTGTGATTGGGATCGACAACATTTTGGGTGGTGAAATTTGAAAAAATATGATTTTTCCTTTAATTTTGAAAAATAATATTTTTAGTTATTAACCATCAATCACATCCATAGAAACTGAACAAGAGAAGAACCCACAACATAGATATTTTTACGTGAAAAATTCAATGGGTAAAAAATCACGGGACAACCAAGTTTAGGAACCAAGCACTAAAAACTAAACAGACACAATACAACTTACAGACTTTGTTGATCGTCTCCTCAATCTTCTAGTTCTAAACTTGTATGCCGAATTCTCGTTAACTGTTCTCTTCTTGATTCCTACTGCAACGAATCCTCAGTCCTAAGCTTGTATGCCAAATCCTCGTTAATTATTCTCCTCTTGATTCCTACTGCAACGAATCCTCATAGCAGCCTTCTTTGGCAAAATCCTCCGTCGGAACTTAGAACGCCACCTAAGTTTTGCTGTCGAATAACTTCAATCTTTTTGATGCACAAAACGACTCTTGATATGATATAGAAGCTCAATAGAAGTCTAGGTCAAAAGTCAATTTCATGCACCAACAATCATCTATATATATAGATTCCCGAACCTTAGGCAGCCAATTTGGAAATAATTAAACTGCCTAGGCATCGCTCGAGCGGTCAGTTGGCCGAGGCTGTCTCTCGAAGCTTTGATTGCTTGTTTATGCTGTTAGTCTATGTCTTTTCATTTTTCATTTTAGGCTTCAGAAATTCTTGATTAAGAAACACTACTACAATAATAGATAAAGATCTCACTTAAAAAACTAAAAAGATCTCAGTTTCTTATTAAAGCGTGAGCAAGAAAATAAGAAAAATATTTAATCTCGTTTATTAAATAAATTGAGATTATATGTATTTTTTATCTCAGTTATTAATAAATATAAATTAATAAATTAATTTTTTAATCTCAATTTTACTTATAAATGAGATTAAATATAAGTGAAACAAAAATTAAACTCTCCATGTTCCGTCTCTCCCCCTGATATCAATTAATCTCTCACCCTCAAGCCTATAGCTCTAGGTCTTTCCCTCTCTATCGTCTTCGATCTCCATAGTCTCACGCTCAATCCACCGCTCACGCCACCGCCGAATGCCGTCGTCGCTCACGCCACTGTCGATTGTCGTCGTTCTGGTTCACGCCGTCGCTCACGCCACTATCGATTGTCATCGTTCCGGTTCACGCCACCGCCGATTGCCGTCGTCGCTCACACCACTGCACATTGCCGTCGCTCACACCACTGTCGATTGTCGTCGTTCTGGTTCACGCCACCGCCAATTCTTGATGACTATTTCCTCTTAGAATAAATCGTGAAAAGCTATCCCTTCTCAGTCGACCAAATCGCAAACCCTAGCTCTTATACCATCACGCGGTTGCTGCGCGTTCTTCCTGTCAAGCAAATCGATCGAAATCACCTTCTAGCTCTTCTCGCGAAGCCTTCCATGTCTTCTCTAGATCAAATCGTGACCACAGGAACTTAGGGTTGCATCATCCCTGTTCTCCGACTGCTCGTCAGCAACGGTGCCAAGTGGTTCTTACTATTCGATCAACCACACGTTGTTAACCAGGTCAGCGTTGATTAATTGCAATATACTTGATGAAATCGTGACCACATCGTTGATTTCCTTGAGCAAATCGTGACCACATCGTTGATTTCCTCAGAAAAAATCATTGGTAGTTTGATTGGGTTTCTTTTATATTTGCTGCTCCATTTTGGCTGATTGAGTTTCTTTTAGCATCAATTTCTATTCCATGAGAAGATTACTTGTTGACAGACTAATGAGGCTGAGACAGAGAGAGGGGAAAAAGAGAGGGAGATGAAGGGAACCAAGATAAAGGTTACAAATGAAGGGAACCATGGAAGGTTTTGGAGATGTTCGTCAGTCATCACGATTTCTGGAGCTTTAATGAACTGCTTCTGGATTGATTGTTGCATTTTACTGCTTCATATATATATACTCAATTCGAATCTATTTATTTTTTTGTATATATATGATTTGATAGGCATCAGCTAAAATTAGTTTGCAACGGTCTATTATAGGTTATGATATGCTTTTGGGATCGATTGCTGCATTTTACTTCTTCATGGTTCCTTACACAGGTTGAAGAAAGCTTCAATGTTCAGGTACATTCATTTCCCAATTAAGAACTCAAATTCTTTGTTTTCTTGAACTTTCTTTTCGTTTTCTAGGGAACCAAACGAATTGTTTTCCCTGTAAGATTCATCCTCATTTTTTTAATTCAATGCCCTAGGATAAGAAAAGCACCAGTCAATTGAGCTTATAAATATTCTCGTTT
>JAULJZ010128965.1:0-10973 GCA_032270985.1 Heliamphora pulchella | reverse complement strand
AGAGAGAGAGAGAGGGAGATTTGCAATCTTACCTGTTGCTGTGTCTAACGGAAAATTATTAGATACTCTTGGAGTAACACTATGCTGCGTGATTATTTTAATAAATAAATAATTATAATTTATATAATATAAATTATTTTTTATTTTTTAATTACTCAATAAAAATAAATTATCCTATTTAACATAGATTTGGACACTTTTTTTTTTTTTTAAAAAGAATAGCTTATCTCCAGTCCCTCGTCGAACCGAACCGGTGTAATTTGAGTTTTTTTTATCTAAATCGTTTATTTTATTATTTATAATGTATATATTATTACTATAAAAAATTAAATTAATCGAATATCATTAATTGTATTAAAAAATCATATTTATATTAATAAAAAATAAATTGTGATATCTATTGATTATTTATTTTATTAACACAAATGTAATTTATTAAGATAGTTAACGATATTTGATTAATTTAATTTTTTATAATAATAATATATATACTATAAATAATAAGATAAATAATTTAAACCATCAAAATATGTCTATTTTAAACTCAAAACAAGCTTAAGTGAACTGGTCCAATTATGGGACGACGCCCTTTTTTTTAATGAGTTGGGAATTCATTCCAAGTCAAAGGAACGTGTCTAAATTTGTGCACTTATTACTTTTTTAGAAATTATTATCCCATTAGTTTTTTTCGGTCGGTTTGTTAATAAAATTATTCAAATAATAATAATTTGTAATAAAAATAAAATTAAATTAAAAATATAAAAAAATTTAATTTTTGTTGTTATCTGTTTAGTTTATAAAAAGATGGTTTGAAAATTTTATTTTTTAATTTTCTCACAATGTATAATTCTTACATTTTTGACAGAATTTATTTATGAAAATATGTTTCTTACAATAAAACTCTTGTCATGAGACTCATAAAGTTTCTTACAATATGTTTATTTTCTCCTTAAATGAACAAAAGCTTTCATTTATTAGTTTATTTTATTTTTTTGTTTATTTTTGTTTTTGATGAATTTTTTTTATTATTACGTTAAATAATTATATTTTTTTGACTCCTCTCATCAAATGAGTCAAAAAAATAAAAATTTTGATCAAAATATAAAAAAAATTAATAAAAATAAAGATAAATTAAAATAAATCAATAAATTAAATTTTATATTATTTATTTTTTCCTTTAGAGAGAAAACTATTTTTTAATACAAAATTTTTACTTTTTGGTTATTTTTATCGTGGCAATTCAAAAAATAATAATTTTAATTAGATGATAAAAAAATTAAAAAACAAGCAAAAATCTCAAAATTTATCCCAAGCAAGACCATTAGTATTTTTGAAATATCATAAATCATTACTTCCGTGATATTTTTAAAAAAATAAAAGAAATACACACTAAGTGAACAATATTTTATCTCTTATTAACTCAATAAAAATAAATTATTATTTTATTTATAATATTATTTATTAACAATATTATTTATTAACTAATTAAATAAAAATAATACATAAATAATATCACGAAATGAAACGAATAATAACTCTGATCCTGGCCTCCGACCCAATGGAAAGGCTATTCAACTGCTACCTACTCCTATCGTCAAGAAACTCTCACCACAAGTTATTCCATCTTTTGGGAGATACCTAACGTATAAAAATTATTAAGGCCAATTTGGTAATATTTATGCTTTTTAAATTTTATTTATGTTTTAAAATTTTTTATAAACTATAAATAAAAATATATATTGATAATTATTTTTATTTTTTTAAAAAATCAAAATAATTTTTAAAATTTACTAAATTTTTGTAAATATAAAAAATTTTGTTTTCACTTGGTTCACCACTTTCGACTACAATATTCGATCATCACATTCGACTACTCCTCTAGTCATCTCCTTTGACTATTACAAACGGACACCGCCTCTAATAACCACTTCAAACCACTACTTTTAACTACCATTGTTACTTTTTATTATCATTTTCAACTAATAGCTCCAATCACTACACCCGATTATCCATTTTAATCACTACATTAATTTGCAATTTCTAACCACCACTTTTAAACATGCATGTGCCAAACGTGTTCTTTTGTTTTTATTTTTTTTTATACAAAAATAAATAAAAATATATTTTTGTTTATTATAAACAAAAAATAAAAAACTATAAGCAATACCAAATGGAGGGTCGTTTATTATTTTGGATAAATTGAATAGGATAAAATGAATAAGTAATATTACGGGTTTCATATATTTTTTTTAATGTCAAGGAATTACAAAATGAATAAAGTGTATATTGAAAAATTTAGTTCAGGTTTATTTGGGTAGAATAAAAATTAGGATAAAAATTATAAAATTATTTTTGACTGTTAAATAAAAATAAAAAATAATTTAAAAAATGGTACTAATAATACCAATAGGCCATAGTATTAATGGCATGAGTAGGGGATTAAGAATCTGAACAACTAATCTCAATTCCAAAATACAAACACATGATTATTTATCCTATGAGCCAAAAACTAAAATGGTTGATTCTTATGTTTTCTAATTCAATATGATTATCTCATTAGCCCTTAATCCAAACATGCCTTTACAGTACTATGTGATATCATTTATACTGAGAAGTTTAGTCAATAGAAAAGTTTGATTCACACTAATTACCTTATTAAAATTCAAATATTTTAGTTTTGTTGATTAAAATACAAAAAGCCAACCTAATTTATTTGACAAAATTATTAAAATCAATCAAATCACTAATTTTTTAAATATTTTAGTTTGAGTAATTCTAAATTTACTTTTTTTTATTTTACCACCCACCTTATGCATTGAAGAATATTATGCAATAACACCTATAAATATAATTGTACAAAACAAACAAACGGGTGTATTTAGAATCACCCGTTCTATTAAAATTCTCATACCATTCTAAAATATAATAGTTTTTATACTTGATAACTTATTTACATTCAATCAACTATATATAATCGTTACAATCAACTATATAGAATGATAATATTGTCTAAATTAAATAAAAATTAACTTTTTACCTAATCAAACATCTCAAAAAAACTAACCTAAAAGTTAATTCTACTTTGAACATAATTTAATTTTTTTATTAAAAAACTTTTAAAAAAAAGTAGTTTTTAAAGAAATTTTAACAAAAATCCAAATATTAGTTGATATTTAAGGAATAGTCCTATTAATTTTTTTTAATAAAATTAGTCACATAACATTTATGTTTACTAAAAAAACCCTTAAAGTAGATATTCATAAAATTACATTAACCAAATTCTTTCCAAAAATCTCGCCCCCAAGATAAAAAATCTCTCCTATAATTTTTTCCAAAATCTCGCGCCGCAATCATTACAACTCTAACTCCGTTGCCGTCTTCGTCCTCCATCAGTTTAGCGTCATTACCACCAATTGGGGCGTCGCCGTTATCGCTGTAGCGTAATTACAATTGATAAATGTATCCGTTGGTAGTGTGCCTTATATTTTTCTTTGGTCCTATATACACGGGAACAATAATGACTATATTATAGTACCTATAAAAATTTAAAAAAGAAAGAGTAGAAAGGAAGGGAGTATAGTATATACCCTACCTATGCTGTATTATACGATCAGGCAACACATCTATCTAGATCCAAGCAGTACAATAATTTTATCAATAACCTTTATTGAATGTGGTGGACCTAAAGGCAATTAGAACCACTATACACAATAAAAAGGATATTTTAAGAATTTTGACCATATTTGAGAAACACTGATGCATGAATTTGAGTATTTTGGTCTATATGCGAGCAAAACCTTGGCTATAAATAAATAAAGTCCTATCTATCTATATGCAGATGTTTATCTTAGGATGCCCATAATCTTATAAAAAGGACAGAACCAATGGTTATTATATTAAGCACGACTGTTTCCCTAAAAGAGGATCAAAGAAAAGAGACAGGAATCGGATTGAGGTTTATGGAGGTCGGCGACGGAGTTAGGGATTTTTTGTTTCAGTAATACTATGAACCCAGAAACAAAACTCAAAAAAATATTCGAAAAGTGATTTGGATGGTTGAAATTCATTGAATTGTGTTCTACGTTCTATTAAATATGAATCTCAACCATCCAAATAACTTTTTGAGTATTTTTCTGAATTTTATTTCTGAATTCATAGTATTACTGTTTTTGTTTTGTTTGTTTTGTAAGTTAAAGAAACGAAAGGGGAGAGATATAATTTCAGAAATGGGCTCGTCGGCTAAGCAAAGCATGTCTCGAATACACTGAGAGAGGGCAAATATTTATAACCTGAAGCATCTCAAAAGCCATCCAGCAATATAGGGATGGAATCCACGAGTCCTGTGGAGATTGGTTGTTGAAACTATATTTTAACAAAGGGTATTGGAGTTTACCCAATGGATAAGATAAAAAAAATGCGGTATAAAATCAGTACGATTTTGATCTCATGAGAGTGCTACTTTGACTTTGACAATCCAGACGCAACTGTAATCTCCACTTTGTTCTTATCTTCTTCAATTGTTGTGAACGATATCTAGATGTTTTCGAGCCAACATTCTTTCGTGCGATCTTGTTTTTTTGATTAGATGGAAAGAGGTTTCGTGCGATCTTATACCTGTCCAATGAATTTGAGCTAGTACAAAAATTGACTGGGCGAGTCATGCTTTGGATATAGAATTTTTGGTGTTTACTTCCCAAGTTAACATCGTCTCGAACAGCAAAAATGGATAGTGTATTTAGGCCAAAAAAAAAATGTCAATATTGGGTTAAAGTTTGAGAAATGATCTTAAATGGTGCTTATAGGTTTGTTTTTTTTTATGACGAACACACACGTATCATTTGATTTTGAAAAATTATTCAAAGATACCATTTTTTTTTATGAAAGTGAGCTCAAAATGGGTTATTGGGCCTTCCTATAAATAAAATGGTAATTTGCGCATCTAGGTTTAAATTTGTGTACCGACGTTTCAAATTTTTTGAGAATATCTTATTGAGAAATTGGGTTCTAGAGATATTGACTTTTTCTTTTGAATTTTCAAAATATGGCATACCATCGTGCATCAACCTCGATATCATGGTTCTTTACCATTGGATGCAGAGGATCCAAGCGTAGATATATTTGGTTTTGTGAGCACGTCATCCTCAATAGCCATGATCAGGTTGTTTGGAGAGGATTTCTTGAATTTTTTCTCGGCTCATCATAAAAATAAATTAAATATTATTAATGTTCTTTTCAAAAATATTTATCAGGATGGAAAAAAATAAAGTGTCAACACCACTACCACCACCCAACTACTTTCACCTACCGTTACTAGTCAATACCATCACTATTACTTTTAACCACCATTTATTCCCACCAACTACTATCTCCCCTCTATTCTCGCAACCTCCATCTACCACCTCTATTGAATTGGTGGTCACCTCTACTGAATTGATCGTCAACTCTACCCACTAACTCAGCCCCACCAACTGTCAACTCTACACACCACCTCCCCATTTGTTGCTACCTCTGCTCATCGATTGCCACATTTGCTCACTGATTGCACATTCACTCACCAATTGTCACATCAACCCACCGTTGGCGATCACTATCCTCGTCACCAACCATCATTTTTTTTTGGCATATTCACATGTTTCCTTTCACTAGACCGCTGGCAACCATCTTTAGCAACGATTCTACTTACAAGCTCTCCAACCTCACGGCTATCACCCGCTTTCGTCGGATCACCTTTGGACTCATCGTCTATCACCACACTTAGACACTATTGACATTCTCATTTCTTGAAAGTGCTATTGGGCAACTCATCTTCCGCTATGGCTCATTCCAAGTACCTCTTGCTTTGGTTTTTATTTTTTTTAATAAAAGATAATATATTTTTTGCTTATTCGCAAACGGGACCTAAGCATTTTTGAGAGCCCATATCGAAGTAATAAAAAAAAAATTAAGTCAATAGAAGGGAGTTGCAATGGTAGAGAGAAAAGATGAGAGAATCATGTATAAGAAAGGAAAAAATATTTGTTGTTGTAGGAAGAGATAAGGCCAGTTGATGTCCCATTCCCATTTCCAATCACACGATCATATAGAATCTACTACCCAATGTAAGGTCCACATGTTCGTGCGGATAGAAAGGGACATAGGGCACTAGATGGCCCTATCTCTTCCTATAGCCAATAGTCATTTGTGAGGAAGACTTTAGGATTGTTGTCACTTAGGCAATGACGTGCAAGAGGTGATGGGAAGTTGAATAAGCGGCAAGTGAGGGAAATTAAGGTTGAGAAGTGTGGTGATAGCAAAAGAGTGAGGCATGGTGTGGAGTTGGTGGCTATAGTGACAACAGGTAGTGATTTGAGTGTGTTAGAGTTAGAGTTAGAGTTGTTGGAGAAATAAATATTTTTTTAAAAAATTAATTGTAAATATAAATGTTAAAACTCGTAAGTGTCAATAGAACCACCATTTTTGGGTGATTCTAAATGCACACATATATTTTTTGCTAAATACTTATTTTACGTATTGAGATATTTATACATAATGCATTAACACTAGTGCATCTGATGTTCAAAACAAAATAGTCCCCGCTTTGAAATAATTGTTTATTTATTTATTTTATTTAACTTATTTTTGTTTTAAGTGAACTTTTTCTTTGTGTAATCAAACTATTATACTTTTCGACTATTCTCGTCGTAACGAGGCAAAAAACTAATTTTTTTAATCAAAACATAAGAAAAATTTAGAAAAAACAAAAATAAGCTAATAAACTAAGTTTTATATTGCTTATTTTTGTTGTTAGTGAACTTTATTTTTAAATTTTCAGTCAAATTTTTTATTTTTCTGGTTCAACTCATCGAGAGAATTTTGAAAAGTAAAACATTTAGTCAAAAAATAAAAAAAGTTTTAAAAATATAAAAAGAAGCAAAAATTATGAAAATTAAGCCAAACAAGGTCAGTAGTGTGTCAATTTAGAATCACCTCACTTTTCTTATTGTTCTTGTTTAGGGTGTACAAAAAAATCTAAAAGAATTGGTAAATCAATTCTGATCGATTCGAACCCTATGGTTTGGTTCGATTCTATATTAAAACGGTCCGATTCTAGTTCTTAATTTTTTTAAAAAATCGTTATATACAGTGCGATTCTAAGTTTTTACTAATGAAAAACCGTTTTAACTGCTTCTTACTGTTTTTTTTGTTAGAGTATATATATTCATATTTTATATTTTTATTCTTTTTTTAAAGCCACTTAATAATTTAATACAAATAATATACTAAAGAAAACAAAAATAATTTACTCTAAAAAGATTAATTGTAATTGAACGATTAACGAATAACGCGTTATTAGAGAAAATTGTTTAAAAAAAAAGATTTTCTTATTATATCTATGATCGACTATCGTTGCACTAGACGAATGCATACCTCTTATTTAGATATTATTTTTAAAATTTTAAGTAACAATTTAGAATAAATTTATTTAAATTATGTATTTAATAAAATTAGTTTTGAATTTTAAAAATAGAAAACTAGAACCAAATCCAAACCGCATAGATTTTACGAGTTGATTTCACAAATATAAATGGTTTAGTTTCAATTTTAAAATTTGTAGACTATGGGTCAGTTATTAAATTTGCATGAAATTGGATCAATTACTCCTATTTTTTGGTAATTTTTTTTTAAATTTGCCTCTCATTGTCGGACTAATTACCATAAAACCCTGGTATAAAGCTTCTCTCTGGTTTCTATCCCTTTCTTTGGGAAGAAGAAAAGAGAGCAGAAGAGAGGTTTTATAAGATTTATATATACAGAAAAAAAATATATATAAAAAAGCCCCAGGTCTCATCGATTTCTCTTTCCCTCTCTTCCTTTGCAGCTTGGGGTTCACCGCTCGAATCAGCCATGACCGCTTTGCAGTACCTGGAGACCCTGCGCAGCGCCCATCCGGAGCTCACCGATTGGTACAATACTCTCTCAGATCTGTACCAGAAGAAGCTCTGGCACCAGCTCACTCTCAAGCTCGAACAGTTCGTCGCTCTCGCCGTATTTCAGGTCTCATGCTTTTTTCCTTCCGATGTTTTCACCTGTTCTTCAATCTCAGTTTCGATATAAATGTATGTGTTCCTTAATACGTTATCTTCTGCGCCGCTTAGAGATCAATTCGCTCTGTGTTATTTCAAATTTATGAAAATTAGTTTTTTTTGTTCGTTTGATGACCGAGTTAGGGTTTGAAGATTTCGTTGGTGGTGGAAAATTAGGGTTTTGGGTGTAAAATAGTGTCAGCGTCGCAAGAAATGGTATTTTAGCTGCTTTCTGATTTCTGCTTTCTGATTTCTTGGAGACCAGAGGAATTGGGATGTGAACAAACGTTCGAGTTATTATTGGTATCTGTTGTTATGTTTCCAAATATGGTAAAGCTGTCTTACCTGGGGGATTTATATTATTGGTATCTTATTATCTCTATAATAAGATCCATCCTTTCCCTATATAAGCATATAATTTGATCAGGGTCAAAAGAAAAATTGGAGGCTCATGGAACTACAACATTAAAGCCTATCTCTATCGTAGTTGTCCAAGTGAACTGAGATAAAATGCTGTTAACTGTTAGTTAAAGCTGTTGCCAGTTTTACGCTCCAATTATCGTATATGCAGTTATATGTCTCCTAACAAATCCATGAGAGAAAACTGATTTGGAGTGGCTTGAAATTTTACCGCCTGGTAGGAGAAATTAAGATGAGATGTATTAGACAAGGAGAGTATGTCTTTTTTGTGCCAAGTTGGTTTACCATTTTGCTATGAGGAGTTGTGTTCTGTGGCTTGAGAATTGATTCAGCAGGGATAGCTGTTTCCCTCGCCTCACCTCGCCCCACCCCCATATGTTTTCTCCCTGTTACGTACGGGGTTTTCCCGTGCTCCATTGCCCCGCCCTCTTGATTACATAATATAAATATTTTTTAAATATGAATACATGTATAATTTTTAAAAAAAATATATAATTAGTCTAAAATATATAAACAAAACTAAATATATGGAATATAATTTTAGTAGTAATAGGAGTATTAATAGTAAATAAGTAAATATTCAAAATCAAAATATACCTAAGAGTGAATATTTTCGTTATCAAGTTTCGATTATTAACAAATATGAAGACATTGCAAATGATGTAATCTATATAATGGAAGTTGGTTGGCTCAAGTGAATGGATGCTTATAGCATTTTATGTGATCGACGGATATTTACATTTACAAAATTAAAAGAGAAATTTTATAAAAAAACTATTGGACTGACGACCCTATATGGAACAAAATGATGGGCCGTTAAGAAATATCACATAAATAAGATAGTGTTGCTGAATTGATAATGTTAAGGCAGATGCGTGGTAAGATCAGAAAAGATAAAATTCGAAATGAAAAGATTCGTAGAATTCTAAGGGTCATAATAATTGAGGATAAGAGAAAATATATTAAGATAGTTTAGACACATACAACGTAGACCAGTTGATACAGTAATAAAAAAAAGTGACAAAATCTTGAGTAATGAAAATACTAAGGATATGAGTAAGCCTAAATTGATATAAAATGCCACATTAAGAAATGATATAATTTATTAAAATTAACTGATGATATGACCCTTAATAGAGTAGAATTGCGTAAAAAAATTTATATAGTCAATCCCAATTGATTGGAACAAGGGTTTAGTTTAGCTTGGCTTGGTATAATAAGTCTAAAACAAAAAAATGTTATATCTATCTCAATTTCTTATATTTTGTATTTTTAGTTTTATTGATTGATCAAATATCTTTTTTTTCTTTATATATATATATATATATATATATATATATAACTCTTATTAATATTTCTCCATTAAAGTTTAAAAACTATTTATGAAATATCTCTGCTTGTCCTGTTCTCCGTTACTTTCTTGATATTTTTTCTCATACAGGGGATGGAGATGAGAGACCTCATCCCCGCCCCGCCCCGTCCCGTCCCACCCATTGCCATCATTTGCATTACTAGGTGGCGTGCTATCCTTTAGAGGGAGTTTTTTTGATTGGGAAATGAGGCTACCGGACACTTTGGTGGAGATGGTTAATTTAGTCGATGGGTCGGTGCACCTATGGTTTTGTGGGATGAAGTCTTGATCTCCAACCATAGCATTTTGACTAGAGCTCTTACATAAAGACAAGTACAGTGATATGTTGGGATGGAATGGAAGAAATCTGAATCCAAGGTACTTTATTTTTCAGGGAGGTTTAAGAGTTAGGACCTTAGGTACAAGTTGAGCAGGAGACATTGCATTCTAAAGTAAAGCTTAGAAATACTAGTTGTTGGCCTATTTATTATTTGATTGTTGAGAAGGCTACTTGTTCTTGTGTTGTACTAAATATTTCTAGTGTCACTTATTTCAAAATAGATGATGCAAATATCTTTGAAGTGCCATCCTTAGGTTCTGAGGAGTTTCCAAGTCAGTTGGCTTCCAAGCTGGGATGGAGCCATCTAGTGCATATACAGTCAAAACTGAAAGTAGAATCAACGAACTGAAAACTATATAGCCTTGGAATATTGTTATTATTATGTATGGTTGTACAAAGGTAGATTGTTTATCATTATTTATCAGTTAGTAATGGGCATTTGAGTGATGTTTCTAGTTATTTCTTTGGCTTATAATGTCTTTTTGGTTGGATTTTAATTTCAGTGTGTGAATCTTGTTTTTCTTTGTTCAATATTTCTTTACGGTGTTGACAGGTAGCATGGCTGCTTCTACTTATCTTTATCCTTGTCTTGATTGGCAAAACATGTTTTAATACATCTACTTGCTATCATATTTCCTTTTTATGCGCATTTAACCCCTTTTGGTTTGTCAATATCTTCAGGCTGGTGATGCACTCATACAGTTATATCATAATTTCATCACCGACTTTGAGACCAAGATCAATCTTCTCAAGCTTGCACATTTTGCTGTCATAGTCTCACGGCAGTATTCAGAGAAAG
>JAULJZ010128944.1:0-10973 GCA_032270985.1 Heliamphora pulchella | reverse complement strand
AATTCCCACGCCCAACACGGCAAACACGAACCCACACACGGCCAACACGGCCAACACGAACCCACACATGCCCAACAAGGCCAACACGAACCCGCACAGGCCCAACACAAACCCACACACGGCCAACACGGACCCACACACGCCCAACACGACCAAAAGAAACCCTCAAGGCCCCAACACGACCAAAGGAAAAGAGTTCAACACAACCAGCGAAGGTGTCAGCACAAGCAAGAAAGGTGTCAACACAAACAGCAAAGGTGTCGGCACATATAGAAAAGGTGTCAACACCAACAGTGGAGGTGTCAACACCAACCGTGGAGGTGTCGACACCAACAGCAGAGGTGTTGACACAAAAGAATTGAGAGTTTAGGCAACATACGCAGAGAGCAAAAGTGTCGACAGCAACAGAAAAGTGTCGACACCAGCAGAAAAATGTCGACACTAGCAACAAAAAGTGTTGACACTAACAGAAAATGTGTCGACACAAAAGAAGAAATTTTAGATTTCTAAAACAGGGATCAGGGCAACGGTGGAAAGCAAACCCTAGCAACGGAATAAGCTTCTCATCCCCAAATTAAACCATCTAAACACCCCTTTAGCAACTCACGGACATACACAAGCCAAAAACTACAACAAAACCTTGAGAGAAACACTCGAAACCTGATTCCATCCAACCAAAAATACCCAAAATTGATTTTAAACCAAAACCCAACTTATAAACCAATTTTTCATGTATTTTTAAACGGTAAAAACACACACGATTACACGTAGCACCCTTATAAGACATGAAAGTCTAGGATCCTATCTCGTTGAGTCAAAAACTCGACGCCTCAAACCACGTGCAAAAATAAACTTCGTCGAAATGGAATTTCGTCAAGATAAACGCGTAGCCCACCATGAGGAGACTAAGGATCTGCTATCTGATCGTCGAAAACCAAGCCCCGGGCCCCCAAGAAGTTAGAGAGAAGGCAGAGCTTTGGTTTAAAAAAAAAAACTTAGTCACCAAGTTTTCAAAAATATCTCCACAAAATATCTAAGACTAGATATTTATAGGTTACGAAAATATATATTTTTTTAAATTCGCACTACCACGCCCACCGGCCTCGGGAACCAACCCCACATGCATATTTAAGCCCGATCAAGCATCAAAACGCATATAAATATGCTATAATGAAAACGATAAACACTTGTTGAAAACACCAAAAAAGAAAACGGGTTAGGGTCACACAGCTTGAATGGTGAAAAAATGAGAAAACCAGCCATAGGGCCTGTACAGACTGCAGAGAAATTGAGAAGGGCACTTGACCGATCGAGCGGTCTGGGCGCAGAAGTAGTTTTTGCGTAGCTAGAGCTGTGGCATTTTTGACCTAGTTTGTTTCATATATAAGGGTTTTATGTTCTACAGAAACCCTAGAATGTCTAGAACACGTGTGTAGGTGCCTAATACTCAGAAGAGACTCAGATAGGGGCTAAAGAGAGTATAGAGAGAGAGAGAGAAGCTCAGCTTGAGGCCATACACACAGATTGTGAGGTTGAGAGTGAAACTTGTATTCTATATTGTCAAATAGTGGATTGTTTCTTCTCCAATGGAGGTAGGCAGTCAGTTGAACTACATATATTGTTGTTCTTATTCTATCATTATCTTACTTTGTATGGATCGTATCATACGGGATTTTTCACTACCCAACCATTCCTATTTTAGGGATTTGTGTCCTAGAATCTCAATAAATAAAACTCTTAATTATACTTTTATTATCGAACTCGTTTATTATGTAGAGTTTGTTGAATTTGTAATTTGTACAAAAAGTAGAATTAATCCGATATTTGTAGCTATGTAAATAGATTTCATTTACTTATGAATAAATGAATGGTAATATGATTTTAAGGAAAAATAGTTAAATAAATATTTTTCGATTAGATAGCTACACATATTATATCGACTTTATTTTTTGTACAAATAATAAATTTAATGATGGGTACTACATAATGAACGAATCTAATCATAAAACTATATCTAGGAGATATGCCCATTGAGAACACAACAGCGTGTTGTCCTTCGCACACACCCTTGGTTCGTTCCACATCACACATTTGCTTATGAAATATATTTTTTGATTGAAGAGAGAGATGTCATGTAGTGTGGAGTTCGATAAATATTTCACACTAGGCCACGTGCTTGCATATCAAACTATATATATTATAGCGTAAGGCAATTTTGACATAATCCTTATTATTATTTAATGTCATAGTAAAACAATCGCAGCAGCCGTGAACGTAGTCCTAGTTGGGTGAAGCACGTAAAAACTTGTATTTCGTGTGACTGAATTCAACTTTAATTTATTTTTTGCACTTCTCAAAAATCTCATATTGTGTCTCTCCTTAATTTATTTTTAGCATTCACTTCTCAAAAATCATGCGTAGAGTTTATTATAATCCTAGCAAAAGAGATCCTCCTCCTAAACATTGCTAAGGCATAAAAGCATTAGTTTGGCATGGGAGAAATGGGATCGCGTAGGTAAAGGGTATTAAAAAAATGAAAAAAATAATAAATTTAAAGAATCTTCCCTTCCCTTGCTTGGGACAGGCCCTTTTGAAACATGGGTGGTCCTTTTGATCTTTCATTATTGCTTTGTATTGAAAATGCCAAAAATCCAAACACTAAATCTTCAAATTGAGATTACATCTTGTTTTGTATTGAAAATGCCAAAAATCCAAACACTAAATCTTCAAATTGAGATTCTGGGAGGGAAATATAAAAGGAAAAATATAGGTGAAAAAAGAAGAGTAGAAGAAGTCATTTTTCATGTTTTATAAGTTTATTGGGTTAGGATAATGAGAAAAAATAAGAAACATTCTTTAAGAAAAAAAAAATCTTTGCGCACCGGACCCTTAGTCAAGCTCCCAAGTGTTACACCATGCCAAGACGAATTGAGCTCACTAAAAGCAAGTCGAGGTTTAGAGAGGTTTGCATGGCCGAAATCAACATTAATAACGATTTGACTAATCATGTTTACCTCATACAAACCTAAAACTACACTCAACCTCTCTCAAATTATGGGCCTAATTTGGCAGCGCCTCTCCTAATACGATCTAGGGATAGATGAGATTATCTATGGTGGCATCCCAAAGTCAATTGTAATCCTCTATATAAGGAAAGCCCAACTCTTTTTACAAGGTATACACAATAAATCTTTCTATAATGTACACACAATAACTCTTTCTTAAAACTCTGTTGAAATACATGTAGAAGCTCTCTCTCTCTCTCTCCCTCTCTCTTTCCCTCTAGGTTGATCTTCTTCTCTCTTACTCTTATAATGTCACACCCCCAAAACCCAAGGCATGCGAACCACCCACGAAATCCCACTAAGGTAAATCGACTCACGTATGAAAACCCTTAAGAAAACCAGTTTTACATCCATTGTTCCGCTCGAGTGGAGTGAACCCAGGGCCGCTCGAGTGGCCAACTGGCCGAGTCAAAACCTCTCCTCTAGGGTAGACCGCTTGAGCGAACCCAGGACCATTCGAGTGGTCACCAGCCCAAGAGCAAACCAAAAATACTGTTGAAGAAGAGTCCAACCAACACTTTTCTTAAGGAGAAGAATTCTAAGGGATAAAAATTTACTAAAACCAATTTCAAAAATAAAAATATAATTAAACTTTCATCCCAAAAACCTCCCATGAGGATCAAACAAGGTTCCATTTAACCAAAACCATAGAATTCAACTCTCAATCCGAGAAAACAACTCAAGGACCATGCACCAAACTCTCATTCAAGCATATAAAAGATGAAACTATGACCTGAAGGCCTTACAATTCAAGAGTTTTAAATACAAAACCTTACCCCATGAATTATATGATCCAACAACTACATGAATCAAGAACATAGTTACAAACTTAACAAACTAGTTCTTCATGATCAAAGATTCAACATTATAATTACAAAACATGGTTAGACCAGGTCCACCTAATTCCCAAAATCAACAATTACATGACTTTTTCATCTTTAAGGTAAGGGGCCATCCTTGTCACCTGAAAATAATTTGAATCCAATAATGTGAATCGAAGCCCAATAGGTGTAAACTAACAATGGTAAATGCTTGACATGTAATCATCGATTATATAATAACTCAACCCAAAATATAAGTTTTACGCCGATTTTCTTTCAAAATCGCAAGTATTCATATAATTCACATTTACTCAATGGTTTGAAAATAATAAAACTCATTTTATTTTCCAGCAACCTTCCACATCCACAAATGATTTAACTATGTACCGACATTGCCACACAAAGACATGGCGACAATTATAGATTCTCGTCTTATTGACCTAAGTCCGGGCCACACAAGGACCCGCTAGGCAATCACAAGTTCTATAATTTGCCACAACAACAAACACCCAAATTAGGCAACCACTTCATTTATGGGGGCTAACTCGAAGGAACAAAACACCTAACTTACGCAAGTTTTCAGACTTCAACCGTGGAGCAATAAAATCCAAATTAACCACATTGTTTTAGCATGTTGACTATATCATTTAAACAAAATCAACTACACCAACATGTGTACAATCCAAAATCCATGGATCCAAACAATAAATATTTACACAATGTATACAATTTCAAGCATCTCTTGAAATCAAAACCTCAACCCTCAAAGTTATCTCAATAACAAACAAAATTTCATTTATGTGATATTTCCATAAATCATTCCCATTTTCAAAATTTGTTTCGAAAATCAATCTCATAGCCATATAAACAAATCTATTTATTCAATAATAATCCATTTCATGCGTCTTTATCACAAAGCTAGGTTTAAAACATAAAAATCATCAATAATGGATTTTAATAAAATAAAAATGCATTTAACTACATAATCCATACATTAAACAATGGTTGTCTTGAATCCTACCTTTTTTAGTTAAAACTTTGCGCTTTAAGAACCCGTGAAAACCCCAAAATCAACGAAATCACTTTCTACTCGGTTAGAAATGATCCTCTTGACGAGTAGAACACTTTATTCTTACGGCGACGCCGAAATCCAAATTAATGGCAACCAAAAATGGGTGGAAAATCTAGGGTTCCATGCTCTCATGCAATGGAGTTTAGAGAGAGAGGGATGAGGAAGAGAGAGAAAGATGCATGGTGGGGTGTAGGGAAAGAAAACTTGGTCTTTAGTTGTGGTACCTTCCAAGAGAAGCTAAAGGGGTGGGGTCCGCCTCCACTCACTTCTACATACATACATAAACAAATAACAACTGAGACCCTGACCCATTTTAATTTTTGCGATGTTTTATGATGTGTTGGTCATGGTATTAACCATTTTAGAATAGCATGTTTAGAGATGTGTTAAGCATGCGGGTGCTTGGTTTCAGTTCCTAGTTTGGGCTTTCTTCCAGCGTTAACTGCTCGAGCGGGGTGGTGCCATAGTGTTGGGTCGGTGGGTGACCGCTCGAGCGGTGGTTGTGTGCTTGAGTGGGGTGATGGCAGAGGGGTATGTCGGTAAGGGTCCGCTTGAGCGGTCCTTGAGCGCTCGAGCGGAGGTGGCTAGGCGCGAGTCTCAATAAAGCTTATAAAATACCTTTTTAACCAAACAAAAATATCTTTTCTCCATCTCTCCCTTCTCTACACATATTCTCTACCTTCTCTCTAGCTCTTGGAGGGCCTGGGGCTTGGGTTTTGGCAATCGAGTAGCAGATCCGTGTTCTACGTGACGAGGGCTTTGTGTTCATCTAGACGGATTCTCGTTTTGACGAAGTGCATTTTCTGAGGCGTCGAGTATTTAACTCACCGAGGTAGGATCCTAGACTCTCATATCTTATAAGGGTGCTATATGTAGTCGTGTGTGTTTTTACCGGTAAAAAATGCATGAAAACTCGTTTTATGTTTCAAACAACCGGGTATCGGTTCAAAAGGGGGGTTTTATGTTGTTTCGATTGGATGGAATCGGGTGTTGGGTGTTTCTTTCGAGATTTTGGTGTTAAGCTTGGGTGTGTGTATGTTCGAGGGCGTTGGAAGGGTGTTTGGAGGTTTTGGTTCGGGGTTTAGAAGGTTAAAACCATAGCTCGTTTGGGTCGATTGGATTTGGATTGTTGTGTTGTTGTTTGGTGGTTGAGTTCTTGGTTTCTAATTGGTTTCTTATGGTATTTAGTTGATTGATTATGGGATTAATTGACTAAAATATAGTTGGATTCTTTTTGGGGGTTCGAGTGGTTGTAAGGTGGCTTCGGAAGTTGTGTCGTGATTTTAGGTGTTTGTTTAGATGCCGTCCTCGGGGATAGCGTGCATGTGTAGACATGGTGTTGGGGCATGGCTGTGTGCGTGGTGGTTGGATGTGGGGCGTGTTTGGACCCGTGGCACCTATGGGAAAAGGGTGGTGTTTTGCGACCTCACGGTTGAGGGGTTTAGCGTTGGCCTTCGGGCTAGTCTTGGTTCTGTGGGTTGTTGGTGGTCCATGTGAGCGGATGTCAGGGGATTTGGCGGGTGGCGTCATGATGTGAAGTTATAACTGGCTATGTGCATTTATAACTGGCTATGTGTATTTATAATTCTGGTTTATGTATGTACGAATTATGTAAGTGGATTACATGGCTTGATATTGTTACATGTAACGTAGTTTTATGCTTTAAAACTCATAGGTTTTATAAGCATGGTTATGTGAAATATGCAAAACGGATGCATGTGGTGCATGTTGTGTGAGTCGCGTGTGTAGCATGTGACGTCGTTTCTCAAACGTAGTGATAGTACCTAATTTTATGCATTTAAATCCTAGTTTGGTTATGTATAGGTGTATGGAATGGAGTAGATGAACATGTGGATCATTGAATGTTAGCTCTGCTGACGGTGTATTCGATAGGGCTGCGGTTTTTCGGTGAAAGTTCGAAAAGGTGTATTATGTAGGGCTGCGGTCCTTCGATGATAGTCCGAGAAGGTTAGGGCTACGGTCCTTTGGTGATAGTTTGAGAAGGTAAGGGCTGAGGTCCTTCAGTTAAAGTCCGTAAAGGTGTATTCGGTAGGGCTGAGGTCTTTCGGTTGGAGTCCGTAAAGGTACATTGACAGGGCTGCGGTCCATCGGTGAAAATCCGAGAAGATACATGGCTTGTATGAATTACATTATGGGACGGATATAACCAATTTTAAATTATTTTAAGACTCGTGTGAATCACGATCTAAAAACCATTTTCAAACTGTTTTCAAGGCTCCTGTGAGTGAGTCAACAATGGTTTGTAACCTCGCTTTCCCGTTTGCATGTGAAAATTATTTTCGAAGGCTTGAAAGAGAGTCTAAAACTGCACCTCGTTTTTCTAGTATGTTTAGCTTACATTGCATGTGCTGTCTAGTATCTACTGAGCTTTGACTCACGATGTAGGATTTGAAATATTTTTTAGGTACTGATCACACAGGTTGATCTGGGGTTGCTGGAGAGGTGGAAGAGCTGTAATCTTTCTTTTGTTAGTTTTGAACATGTATGCTATAACATGTTTTTTTGGTGTTGAAATCGTGTAATGTAAGTCATTTGGTGATTATATACAATGCATGTATGGTTTATTTTGAGAGTGTGTTCTCGGGTTGGGTGTTATGTTTGGTTATTTATAGGTGTTTCACGTGACCCGGAGTTTGGGGCGTGACAACTTGGTATCAGAGCTCTGGATTCAAATATCTAAGTGCCGTGAGAAGAGGGTGTATCCCGTGTGAGGTTGATTGCGTGTTGCATGTGTTTAGACGCTTTGATAACATGAACGTGTCAGCATGTTAGATATGTGAACGATATGTATATATGAGCATGGGGGTTGAACTGCGAGATTGATTAGTCCTGCCTTCGGGCGTCTAGATTAACAAACCTGGGAGCCAAGTTAGAAACACGTTTAGCTGATGTGATTTCTAGCAGGGAATCTGAGTAGGTTATCCAGATTGACGCGTCATTCTTGTGGTTCTCCTCGGTATGTGGGGTTTATTTAGCATGAACCTATGTGGCAATGTGTTAGCATGCTTATGTGATTTATGCTATGTGCTGCGTCATATGTTCTGTTTTTTTATGTAGATGCGATGTCTGCGAGGAGAGGGCGAGACCATGGTCGAGGCCGTGGCCGTGGTGTTAGCTAAGGAAATATGCCTATCTCTGATGCTGGGGATGCAAATGCTCCCCTAGGACCGATGGACGTGACAGAGTTGTTGCGTGTGCTGGTTGGTTCTATGCAGCAGCGGGTTGCTAGAGGTGAGACCGTTAGAGAGAGAGAGAGAGGGTGCTTGAGGCGAGGGCTACAGTAGCGATACAGGAGTTCAGGCGCATGGATCTGCCTACCTTTGCAGGAGATCCTGATCCTATTGTGGTGACAGAGTGGTTGGAGCTGGTGACTTGGATCCTGGACACGTTACAGATTGTGGAGGATGAGTTGCGTGTTTCTTTTACTACCTTCTAGCTAAGGAGCACTGCTCATGAGTGGTGGAGGTATGTCAGGAACGCAGTGGGGGTCACATGGGCAGCCTTTACAAGAGTGTTTCTAGAGAAATACTTCCCAGCTTCGAAGAGGAATTTGTACAGGGAGGAGTTCTATACTCTCACCCAGGGGGCCATGGATGTTATGCAGTACGAGCCCAGGTTCCCGAGCTTGTCCTGATTTGTTCCAAAGTTGGTGAGTACCGACGAGTTGCGGTCGATGAGGTTCGAACGAGGCTTGAGGCCAGCGATCAGGGAGCGTGTGGTTGCAATGGGGCTTCGTGTGTTCGCAGAGCTTGTGGAGGCAGCAGCGAGGGTTGAGAACACTATGACTGAGATTCGAGCTTCCAGGGAGGCCAGGACACCTCAGGGTGGGACAAAGGCGCAGACAGGTGGGCGTTCCAACAAGAGACAGAGGTCCTCTGGTCCTAGCTTTCACCCATATGGGTTACCACAACAGTTCTCTGTACCAGTATCATTAGTGGCTTCATTTGGGAGGCCATAGCAGAACGAGTTGATTTGTTATCAATATAGGTAGCCGGGGCACCGTGTGTCAGAGTGCCCACAGCCAAAGCAGTCCCAGGGTTCATGGATTCAGTCACAAGGGAGGGAGTTACAGATTTGTTATGGATGTAGCCAGCCTGGACATGTTCGTAGGAACTGTTCCCAGAGAGAGAGAGAGAGAGAGAGAGAGAGAGAGTGCGCCGAGAATAGCGGGCACACCAGAGGGTTTGTATGTGCAGGAGCGACAGCAGTATCCTACGGTTCAGACTTCCCAGATGGTAGGTGGGAGTACTTCGGTTCAGTCGGTACGGCAACCGACAGCGCCGAGTTATGGTGGGCAGGCCAGAGCGACCTTGCCCCGAGCGTATGCACTTATAGCTCCTAGTTCTTCTAGGGTGCCAGTTGTGCTAGAAGATACAGATATGCCTTCAGCGAGCAGAGGTACTTTCTGAGTATGCAGACTTTGGGTCAGTTTCTTTGTTGCATCTATTTGGGGAATTGGTGACGATTTTCGTGGGGGGTGTGCTGTGTTGAGGCAGTGGTTATTGAGAATGTGAGGTTGGGGTGGGTTGTAGATCCCGAGTCTTGAGATAGTTGGCCATCATTTAGGATGCTTGACATTGTTTGACTATATTCTAAAAATGGTTTGGCTGGCCATCTCGTATGCCTATGTTGATTGCAATCGACGGTTTGTTTCCTTTGTCCTTGAGTTGAATTTCGAGGGCAAAATTCCTTTAAGGGGGTAGAGTTATGAGACCTTGACCCGTTTTAATTTTTGCGATGTTTTATGACGTGTTGGTTATGGTTTTAACCATTTTAGAACAACATATTTAGAGATGTGTTATGCATGCGGGTGCTTGGTTTCGGTTCTTAGTTTAGGCTTTCTCTCAGCGTTGACCGCTCGAGCGATGGTTGTGCGCTCGAGTGGGGTGGTGCTAGAGTGTTGGGTCGGTGGGTGACCGCTTGTGCGGTGGTTGTGCGCTTGAGCGGGGGGGTGCTAGAGTGTTGGGTTGATGGGTGACCGCTTGAGGGGTGGTTGTGCGCTCGAGCGGGGTGATGGAAGAGGAATATGTCGGCAAGGGTTCGCTCGAGCGGTGCTTGAGCGCTCGAGCGGTGGTGGCTGGCTGCGAGTCTCTATAAAGCTTATAAAATATCTTTTCAACCAAATAAAAATATCTTTTCTCCATCTCTCCCCTCTCTACACAAATTCTCTACCTTCTCTCTAGCTTTCGGAGGGCCTAGAGATTGGGTTTTGGCGATCGAGTAGCAGATCCGTGTTCTACGTGACGAGGGCTTCGTGTTCATCCAGATGAATTCTCATTTTGACGAACTGCATTTTTTGAGGCGTTGAATTTTTAACTCACCGAGGTAGGATCCTAAACTTTCATATCTTGTAAGGGTGCTACGTGTAGTCATGTGTGTTTTTACCGGTTAAAAACGAATGAAAACTCATTTTATGTTTCAAACAACCAGGTATCGGTTCAAAAGGGGGGTTTTATGTTGTTTCGGTTGGATGGAATCGGGTGTCAAGTGTTCCTTTCGAGGTTTTGGTGTTAGGCTTGGGCGTGTGTATGTTCGAAGGTGTTAGACAGGTGTTTGGAGGTTTTGATTCGGGGTTTAGAAAGTTGAAACAATAGCTCATTTGGGTCAATTGGATTCGGGATGTTGTGTTGTTGTTTAGTGGTTGAGTTCTTGGTTTCCAATTGGTTTCTTACGATATTCAGTTGATTGATTATGGGATTAATCGGCTGAAATACAGTTGAATTCTTTTTGAGGGTTCGAGTGGTTGTAAGGTGGCTTCGAAAGTTGTGTCGTGATTTTAGGTGTTTGTTTAGATGTCGTCCTCTGGGATAGCGTGCATGTTTAGACATGGTGTTGTTGGGGCATGACTGTGTGTGTGGTGGTTGGATGTGGGGCGTGTTTGGACCCGTGGCACCTTTGGGAAAATGGTGGTGTTTTCCGACCTCGCGGTTGAGGGGTTTAGCGTTGGCCTTCGGGCTAGGCTTGGTTCTGTGGGTTGTTGGTGGTCCATGTGAG
>JAULJZ010128933.1:0-10973 GCA_032270985.1 Heliamphora pulchella | reverse complement strand
TATAATGTATATATAATGTATACATTATAATGTATAATGTATCTAATGTATAATATAATCCTAATGTATAATGTATAATGTATATAAATTTTAATTCTAATGTATAATGTATCTATACATTAGATAATGTATCTTGTTATATATATATATATATATATATATATATACATTTTACTTTTAGATGATTATTGTCAAAAAAAAAAAATTAGTGTACACTAAAAGTTTAAAATAATCAGGTTATTACACTCACAACTCCCCCCCTCTTAAAGGAATGTCGTCCCCGAAATTCAACTCTGAAACTCAAGCTAAACACCAGTTCGCAACCATCAACAATCTCTGATGCAAACCCAGCAACACCGCATAACAGCAACACTGCCCCCGCAGTTGAAACCCTATACTACTGTCACACAAGGTAAACACAACTTTGAATATTCGATCTCCACACAGACTGCCCGCACTGGCAAGTCCCATTGACACAACGGTCATCCATGAGACATCAGATCAAGATCTATATCACACTACTAAAACCGAGAAACACCACTATCACTGAACGAAAACCATCCTAGCGACAAACTCATCACACGAGACTAATCCACCATGGTACTTGATTCTAAACACTCTCTACTCCAGGAGAGATTATCACCCTTGTTCTCACAGCCACATATCGGCTCCATCACAACTCACAATGCACACCAAGGATTATCTCCACGAGTCCAAACACACGACGTCGAACCCTAACATCAATCACACAATGTTCCACACCCAAACATGTTCCACACCCAAACTTTTCTCAAGTTTTGACTATCTCCTGACGCCCATCAACTTTGATATCACATCCTTATCTTGCTGATGCTAACAACGCCATCACGAAGCTGACTCGATGTCGATCCACGAGCAATAACACAAACACCTAACTCTAGTGAGAAGCTCCCTTAACTCACCTAGAATACCAAAGAACGTATTTTCTCTACAACTTCATCCTCTATTCGATCTTCCATCATGAATCACAATTCTCACCCTAGATAAACACTAGGTGACACACCATTGTCTCAAACAAGGTTCCACACAACTGAAAACTAATTCGACATCAAACTACAAAGGCACCTGACCCTAATGAGTCACCTGATCGGCCACGCCATGCAGATAAAACATCTCGTAGGTATCCAATAACCTACACAAACCCAATCATGTGTCCCATACAACTCAACGTTTTGCCATCAAATCACTGATTCTAAGGCTACAAATCAACCTCATATCATACATGATCGCCGTCATCCGACAAGGTGAACATGATGACTGTCATCAGACCTCAACCCCATCTCATAACTCATACCCCAATTCTTTGAGTCCGCCATAGTAGAATATTTGAACCTAAGACACCAACCAAGACTTACCTGCAATCTCCTCATATACAGAACTCATCACGGCCCTTCCGCCCCAATCAAACAATCACGTCGGTTCGAACAGGTCACACTAACCAAGATTTCTCAAACATTGAATCCCTCTTGACTCATACCTTACCATATTCTTGGGATCACCGTTCAAACAAATAGTTATGTCAAAACATACCACTTACCACAGTCGATAACCACTCCTTGACTCTAAGAACTCTGAGTAGTTCAAAGTCCTAAACAGAACCCAAATCCAGACTCACGAAAGCCTATCCGAAACCACCATGTGAATATCACAGCCGCACTATTCTGACAAAGCTCTCACTCTACCAAGAGCTAGAGGTACAATCCTACCTACACAACCTAGAACAAGCTGTACACAACGGTTAACGATTCTCATCTGATCACCATAAAAAGAACTCTGTGTCTCAACACCAACTCCCTTATCAACAAGAACAAGCAGCACAGAGAACATAACCTAAATCTGAACTAATCAAGATTCTGGCTTCTCCACCTGACCAAGATAAAATAATTCATATCAGATAACCGCCTACAAGGAACCTCTCTCTCCATCCATAGAAAGAAAAGGGTCAAGAAGAAATCACGACCCAACCTCAGCGTACTCCCAGTACCCATCAACACTTGGCCCCCAAAGAACTCGGTAATCCTACCTTGAGGCCACATCGACCATAGCCACATAACTGCCGTCAACCCAGATCACGATACTCGGATCGTCCGCTACACCGAGCTCTCAGCTCTCAGACCTCATTCAAACACACATGAACACCATCAATCCTTATACCTTATACACACATCTCATTCTATAGGACTACAAACTCATCACCAACCATGCATGAAAACACACGTTAACATGCCCATTGCGCTAAGACCTTACTTCACAAGGTTGCGCTTACTCACCTAACTCCTGCTAGGCAAACCACAGCCATGTCACAGCCTCGAGCCTACTGTCCAAACAACTCACATAGAAAGCACACGGCGCGACACAAAGAAAATCCAATCTTGAGACCTTCCATCTAGAGTTACTGATAACTCTCTTAACCATGTAGACACCTTCTACATTTCTGCTTTCAAAGCTCATATCAATCATAGGCATCGGAACCCACGATTTCTCACCTATCACTCTAGGCTTGCCAAACCACATGGTATACTGCTAAACCTTATTACACCACAATTCATTCCCATTGGCAAATAACATACCCACTTCTGAACCTAAGGTCGAAAACAAACAACATCAAGACATATCACACTCAGGATACTTTGTCTCAGCACTAAGCCAACCACACTATCGAATCCTTCTAAGGTTCTTTCGAACCTCATGCACCCAGCACGGTTCCTAAACGCGCGCTCCTAATCCCTAGGACAATGACCAGACCACGAACCTACATTATCGTAGGAATTCCACTTAACTGCTACTCGTCGCATGTTAGAATCATAACCTGAACCCTTACACATTCCAACACCATCGCGATCCATGCTCATCCCCACGTATCTATAACTCATACTCATCCCCATATCCTCAACCTTACTCACTCGTAACTCAATTCTCAAACCTCAATAAGGTATACCACATCCAAGGTCATCAGAACTACTCTAGTTACCAACAACATCATTAGATACTACTCTGATTACCATCAACATCCTGCTAGCAGGGGATATTTCCAGAACCACTGATGTTCTACCATCTCAACATACGCCTGGCCAAGAATTACTACGCTCCCATCCACTATGTTCCCATCTATACCCCATCCCGAGTACACTGCTCAAGACAGAGCATGGCTCACGACGTACCTAATCCATCACACAGCCAAAACCACGTACATCAAAACCCCAAAAGGGATTATCACTATCCATAAATCTAGCCATAATAACTGATTTCCTAGGGTCTTCGACACCCTATCACCCCTACTCACTGGGCCATCCATAACACAACTACAACTTCCAGTAGCTTTCTCACAAGGGGAGCCATCTACCAAAACTATGCCACTAACCATGCTTCGCCTACACCCAAACAAACTATGCTCATGCAAACACTCAATAGTTTACCAACCGAGGCCAACCTCACTCGGCTAAACCCAACTCATCGATGAGTTCCACAATGCCCCAAGCGATTGACGCTCATCCCATAACCTTACCTCTCAGCAACCACTGCAACTGAGTCGCACATTCAAGACCCAAACCACGGTCTCATCATCTCTAAGGGTATACAACTCATATATAAAAGAAATATGAAACACAATAACCTATCATGTTATTTCTAACACGTACCATATAATCATGCTAACACATAGCCAAAACAATTATGTAAACACCTCACACATACTAAGGAGAACTGATAAGAATGACGCGTCACTTTGGATAACCTACTTAGATTTTCTGCTAGAAAACACGTAAACTACACATGTTTCTAATTTGGCTTCCAAATTTGTTAATCTAAACGCTCGAAGGCAAGACTAATCAATTCTAAAGTTCAACCTCCATACTTACATATACACTGCATCAACATGCTCAACAACTAACATGCTCATGTTCAAACATAAAAATATGTTACCAAGCACACACACATCTTTCCTCACAAGGTGATGCACCCTCTTCCCATGGCTCATAAGTATTTAAACCTGGAGCTCTAATACCAAGTTATCACGCCCCAAATTTTGTGTCACGCAAAAAGCCTATGAACAACCACCAAAACTGCCCAAACCTAAAGGGATGAAAACCATCAAGCCAAAACGAGAATAAAACCTTTGTAAAAACATACTATCGATGGTTTATTTGATTTAAAAGAGTAGCCCAAGAGACTACAGTTATAGCCCTAGAAGCCAAGCCTTTTTAAAATAAAATATACATTTTGGGTAAAGAAAATCTTTTAAAAAGATGTGTAAGCCGTTCTAAAACTCCCCTTGAGCACAAGAGTTTTGGATGAAGCGTAAACTATTAAAAAAAAACCCCTTTTGTAAGTCGTTGAACCAAGCAATGAAGCACGTTGTAAGAACTTACGAAAAACAACAATCAACCCATGGTTCTCTCGAAAGCAATAAATCATGCATACATCCATAAGAATAACATATGCTTTACACGATGTTACATCTAAATATGAAATATATACAAAGGTATAAACTACCTATCAAGGCAAAATAAAAATCTTGTCATCAACCACCTCCGGGCACCTCAAGGTCCACCTACTGGACCACGTTCACCTAAAAAAGATTTTTAACAAATCCCACAACGTGAGCCGAAGCCCAATAGAAACAAACTATAATGCAGTAAAGTAGGATATGCAATCACATAACATATAGTTGACTCAATCACATGAGCCTCAAAACGATTTTATTTCATAAAACTCCAGGGTTTTTTTCATCTGACTACCATAAGCTTCCAAAACAGTTTTTCATCCTCAAAACCAAGCATTTCAACAATGCATACAACGTTTAACAGTTAAAAAAAAGCTGTGACCAAAATGTTACTTTTCACTCGGATCACACAATCGAGGAAAGAAAAATGATATTTTTCACTCAAAACACACAGTCGAGGAAAAGAAAATGAATCCTATGTACCGACTCCATCACAAAGGGACAGAGGTAACAACTATAGACTCCTGTCCATTACCTATCCCTGAATCATTTAAGACCTGTTAAGTAATAACAAGTTCTATACGAAATTACCACAACGTAACTGCTTAATTTACGAGCCCGAAACTCGAGGGTACAAAGCACCCACCACTTAATTTACGGAGATTAACCCGAAAATACAAAGCACCTACTTTGTGCACATTTCTAGAGAATCATTTAAAAATTAACCCGTAGCTCGACTACGAAAATATTTCCACAATTATACATTAAACATGCATAAAGATCCATCCATCAACATGGAGATTAAATAAAATATTTTCAAAAATGTTTCCACCGTTTCTAACAGAACGTTTCAAAACTGAGACTCAACCTCAAGGGTTAGCTCCAAACCTCCAAAACATAGTTTGTCGAGATTTTCACAAATCCACCGTTTTCAAAACCACCATTTGAAACCAGATATCCACAAGTCTAAATCATGTAATAAACCAATAAAAAAGTGAAAAACATACTTTTTATCCGAACAACATGGTTTAAACATAAAATAAGATATTTAAAGCATTTTCAACTGGTGAAAAAGCATATAACTTCACGTAGCACCCTTTAAAGACAACATAGTTTAGGATACTATCTCGTTGAGCCAAAAGCTCGACGCTTCAAAAAATGAACCTCGACGAAACAAGATTATGTCCAGATAGATGCGAAGCCCCTGGTACCAATACCAAGGATTCGCTATTAGATCGTTAAAAATCGAGCACCGGGCCCTTCAAAATCTAGAGAGAAGGCAGAGGCTTCATGAGGAGAAAACCAAATTTGAAAATAAATATCCCAAAATATCTTCAAGGGTTTGATATTTATAGACCATGGCAAAAATCAAGGGTTCAGTCGACTGAATACCCAACCCAGTCGACTGGATGAGGCTACTAGAATCTCAAAAATGGCCCACCGCCATGGGTCAGTTGACTGAATCACCCAATCCAGTCGACTAGATCATCATATTGTCCAGTCAGTTGACTGGATTGACATCCACAATTGACTGAACTATTTTCTCAAACCGTTTCCAATATCCAAGCATAATTCCAAACATGTACCTAAACCATCATCGAGGTCTAGTGTTAATTCCAACTCTATCAACACTTAGATCATTTCAAAAAGAAACGGGTCAGGGTGTCACACTTGTAACTTGTTAACTTATGGATTGAAGCTAAAATTCACAGTTTAAATATAAAGATTTGATAAATTTTGAATGTAAACCCTAGTTTATATTGTTGTAGAGTATTGAGTGCATGAAATTAACTTAATTGGTGGGTTTGAATCATTTTTAAGGTTGTATTTAACTTGTGGATTGTTGAACCATCAAATTGGGGTTAATTCAAGGGTTAATTATATGAAACTGGGGGTTTTTATTCAAAACCTTGGATTTGGTGTATGAATTGGCTATATCTATCCAAATATGATGTGATTATATATGATTGTGAGTTGGATTAGATGAGAGTAACCAAATTTCTGGTTGGACTCATGGTTTAATTGAAGGAAATAAATTATTCAATTGAATTTGGAACCGATAGTTTGTTGTGTTGGATAAATTGGACTTGACTAACTCCGCGGTAAAAAATCAAAAACTTGCACAAGTTGAGTGCCCTATCCATTGGGTTAGCCTCTGAAAAGGTGTGCACGGGTTGCCTACCCATCAGCGTCCGAGAAACCGAAAAGGTGGTTTTCGCGGTGAGTTATAGAGCAAACTATTACCCAACGGGTTTTGCGTAGCCGGTTGGAGGAATAGTGTAGGATTTTTATAAGCTGCAACCGGTCTTAGTTCGAAATTAAACTAACAAAATGAATGAAAATTGAATTGAGAGGAATCGAAAGTGAACTAATGAGAATGGAATAAATGGATTGTGGGGTACAAATGGGAATCTTGTATTGAGAATGGAATTGGAAGCATATCATATTGCGTTAAGGTGGGAAATAATGGAGATTGCTTAGTTTTAAACGCAAAAGTGCGTGAACTACTGTTTCATATGTGAAAACTTGTTATTATGACATCATGACATCCACACACACCTCATATATCATACATAAAATCATAATTAGTCATTATCTTACGAGTTCTAACTCATGTTGTTTAAATTAATATTTTTCAGGTATGGATGAAAAAGAGAAGATCTAGAGAAACTCATGTTTTATTTGTGATCATTTGGTGAAGAATGTCAAATCTTTTATGTATAAAGTTTTGGTTTTATCTTTAGGAACTTGATTGTAATGTATATCTCGCCTTGAGGGTTTGTAAGAAAGTCTTGTGAATTCTTGATGGAAGAAAGCGAACTCTTGTAATTAAGTTTATTAGTTTTGGATTCAAAGTCTTGAGTTGTAGGTTTTAAAAGAATCACGATTTCATATTCTTTGCATGAATGTAATAGTATATGATCCTCTTATAGAGTTTTTGAGCTAATTTTCTTCTTATAAAGTTGATTTTATAGCTTTCATACCATTGAATTTCAGTCCTTGAGGAAACGTTAAGTTGGAGCTTGGAATGGCAAAACAAGGGATTTGTTGGTTTGCACTTGGCCACCTGACCGCTCGAGCGAACTCGCCTGTGTGGTGTGCCAAATTTTGATTTCTCAAATCAAGACCTATTTTGATCCGGGCCCATTCCAAGACCCTTTTTCAATAAAAATTGAAGTTCTCGAGCTATATTTTCAATGGATTAACTTTTCTTTAAAAATAATTTAAACTCAAAATTTTTCTTTAAATGAGGTTCTGACAAAAATCGAGTTTATTTCAATCTTTTTCCCCAGTTAGGACGTGCTTAGAGGATCTTTTTAGGTGGTTCACATGCCTCGAATTTGGGGGTGTAACAAAATGGCATCAGAGCTCTAGGTTCGAATACCTATGAGCCATGGGAGTGGTTGTGTTATCACGTGAGATTTGTTCGTTGGTGTGTGTCACGACACTGCATTCTTTGTGTGCATGCATGGAGTTTGTGATTGAAATTGATGTGGGCGTGCTATGTGTTTTATGTGGGTATGGAGGTTGAATTTTGGGAATGATGTGACTTGCCTTTAAGCATCCGATCAACTATTTTAGGGTTCAAAATAGAAAAGCGTTTGGCCGACGCTATTTATATGAGAAATCTAGATTAGTTACCCGGGTTGGTGTGTCATTCCTAAGGGTTCTCCTCGGCATAAGGAATGTGTTTGCGTGAATTTTGAATGTTAAGTTGAATTTTATATTGATAGGTTTTATAATTCCTTTCATATAGACATTATGCCTCTCAAGGTTAGGGCGAGGTCATGGTTAGAGTCATGGTATAGGCCGTGGGAATACAACCCGGTGTTTGTTGATTGTTATGGATTTAAACTCATAAATTGGGTGTCGATCGTTCTTGCACTTGGTAGAATTTGCTTACATGGTATGGTAATCAGATGAGTTCATATTGACGTTAGTTGTTTGTTGTATTCACGTGTTATCTGGATTTTGTCCCGGTGCTATTGAGATATGGATAATTGTTAGGTCTTTTGTTGAGAGCATTTAGCACATCATAATACTATCCTGTGGTGAGTTGTATTACTAGTAATCTTTTGATTAGGTATGGTAGGCTGTTTAGAACCCTTTGGAGATCCGCTATTATAAATGGGTTATTTGAATGGTGGTAATACCCTCTATTAAAATTCTTGTGGAATAAGATCTTGAGCTGGGTATTCGGGAATGAAGTATGGATGGGAACAAAGTGGTGAGAGCGTAATAATCGTTGGCTTAAAATGCTTTAAATATTTGGACGTAAACAATTTTGGGGGTATCTTTAGCCCTATGGGGTGTTATTGGTAGACGTAGAGGTAATGGTTACTTTCGAGAGCTTATTTGACAATCCTTGTATCTTTTTCCTAAGATGTTGTTAAGTTGTGTTTTTATTAGAATTTGGGAGTTGAGTTATGTTTGTGTAAGTCAGAGATGTACTCGGTGGGCTAATAATGAAGTTGTATATATATTGGGATGTGTGTTAATTTTGGTTATGATTCTGGGGTGCGATGATTATAGGTTCTTTATGAATTTTGCAGGAGTAAAGGCTTGTGGTTTTGATCGTTGTCATTATAGTTAGGAAGTTGTACTTGGGAGCTGTCTTTAGTGAGAACATGGATATGTACCTCGGTGAAGTAGAGATGTGGGTTCTATCAAATCATTTTTTTGTGACAACATGGTCACTCTTGGTATCTTTCTTATAAGTGATAAGTGCATTAAGCTTGAAGGGATAGAGGTGGTTTATGTTTTGATCTGGGATATTCCGTAAAGATGGTTATGTTATCATGGCCTTTAGGCGTGAATCATGGAGTAGTAAAGTTGAACAATCTACCTTAATGGTTTGAATGGCCTAGGGTTGGTAAATGAAGATCATTGGATCTAAAGTGTCTATGGTCGTTCTTATGCTCGAACAATAGAAGTGTTGGCGATGTTTATATAGTTGTGGGAGTAATAGATAACCTCTGGATGGTAAATCTTAAATTTGGCCTTTTTCGATTTAGCACCATACGCTTTTGTTTGTGTTTTTGCTTAAGCAGTGGGCTCGAGGTAGTAGAATGGCCGTTGTTTGCCTGCTATTAGTCAGGCTAGATTAGCACACTGAGGGTTCAACCTTGGTGTGATGGGATGTTTAGTGTGGTACCTTTGTGTATACTGGATGATGAACTTATAGTCGTGCGAGACGCGTTGTTTAGGGCATGATGAAGTCAATGGTACTCGATGTGTATGAGTGGAGTTTGAGTTTGAAAACTAAGCGCAACGAGTGGTATACTCATCGTGATTGGGTTTGACAACATTGTGTATGGTGAAATTAATGGTATTCTAAGGATGTGTGGATAGTGTTCTCCTGACCAAATATTTAATGGCTACCCTAGGATGTCATGGTGTTGAGTGAGAGTTTGAGTGTTTTATCCTTGTTGGGTATGGACGCCGGGACTTTCTCGTTGATTCTTAGTCTGACAGTTTTCTAGGACGACTAAAATCTCCATAAATCTTGTCCCTTAGTGTAATCTTTTGGTTATGCCTTGTGAGTCTCTACCACCGTGGTTATGTGAGTGTATGGTTGGTTCCTCGTAGTATCTCGGTGAAGACTTGTTACTCTACCTTGTGAGTATGAGTATTCGGGTTGTGTCCCTTGAGGTATCGAATTGGTAAACCTGGAGCGCGTGCCCCATTTTCTAAAGGGGAAGTTCAGTTGAGGTGTAGAACCTATGTTTGAGGTGATAAATCGAAGGTTATTTGATAGTTATGTAAGGCATGTTTTGGTTAGTGCGGAGGTGTTGATATCCTAGCTATTGTCAAAGTAAGGTCCTTGTTAAGATTCCTGTGACCATGCTGTTCACTTCTTGAGTCCCTAATAGTTCGTTATAAGTTTCAGTTTGTGTTTTGTTTGGTGTTTAGAACCGTTTAGACTTCTTAGAGTTAGTGTTCAATTACCTACCTGTTGTAGGAATACAAGTTATGTGCAAGCGAGCTTGAGGTTATTAAGAGAACGTGGTTTAGATGTGAGTTACAAGGAATTTGAATTTGAAAACCTTTGTCAATGTGGTCTCTTAGAGCCAACCTATTTTCCTAGATTAGAGCGTGAAAGTCTTGTTTGTAGTCCCATTACTTTTGGTAACATTGCGTGACAGCCAAAGCTGGGTGATTAGTATGAGTACGTTGAACAATTAAGTGTTTGAGCATGAATATTGGAAGAGCAAGGTAATTTTATGCAAATAGAGTTATTCTGTGCTTGGCTTTGGGTGGTTTTGGCTAGAGTTTGTTAGCTTGTTTTCGGTGTGTGAATGTACTTCTTGTTAGGGTTGGTATACTAAAAATCATGTTTTTAGTATTTAATTTTCTATTTTATGAGAATTTTTATAAGCAATGTATGTGTATCATTTATTTGATATGCATGGATTTCTAATATTCTGTATAGTATTTAATCTGGTGTGTAGAGTATGGCTTGCACACAGAAGATCAGATTTTAGGTTCTTGC
>JAULJZ010128922.1:0-10973 GCA_032270985.1 Heliamphora pulchella | reverse complement strand
CGGTGCATGCTGCACGGAAGATCGGGTCATAGGTTCTGACAGATTATACAGGTAGGCTCACAATCGCAATGGACCAGGACATTCCATTGGTACGATTGTAGTACATCGTTATAGTAGCTGGTCTTGGCTAGGTTGAACGGGTCGAATTTAGGTTTTCGAAATTCGATGTTCGAGCTCGATGTGTTAATACACTTGGAGTGTATTAAGTGGGATCAACGCGATGATCAATTCTATACTAACTACATGAATTGATCCACATCCCATATTATCATGTATTGCACGAACTCTTAATCTCAAAGTGATTGATTAATTGTATTCAGATAATGTACAGTATTTTGAGTCGTCAATGGTTGAGATTTCTTCCTTGAGATCAACAACACTGTGATCGTCGTAGCGCGTCCAGAATATACGTGAGAAGATTTCCAGATCGTCTTCAACGTATTCGGGAGTTTTTGAAACTTTTCGACAAGTTTCATAAAGGTATAACAGTATTTAGATTAATATCGTTCTTGTTTTTCATGAAAAATGCACGCGCCATTTTTTACGGTCACGGCGCCGGTTCTAAAATTCTTTTCGTATCCCAACACCGAATAGGGAATTGCTGCGGGTGTTTTGGGGTTTGGGATTCCCTCTTTGCTTCTTTGTATATCCTTCACTGCATCTCTAAAATCTTCTCTAAGCTTCAATTACATGATCCAAGGAAGCAAAGCAATCGAAAATAGAGGAAAAGGGGTTTTGGCGACTGAATTGGGAGAGGTTGCCACAACTTCTAGAAAAAAAAACATTGGGAGCTCTCTTGGCCTCCTTAAGTCTTGTGTAGCTAAATTTTCCACCGAAAAAACTAATCTTGTGTGTCTTGCGCAAATTTCTAGAAAGAAATTTAGATTGAGACTCTTAATTGTCATCCATAGAAGAGAATTGGAAAAGACAAAAAAAAGCAGAGAAGAAAGGAGAAATATATATTTCCATCGGGTTGTGTTTTCTTTTATCTATTTCTCTTATCTGTCTTATTCCTGAATTTTCTAGATTTTTCATCTTACTTCCAATACGTGAAACAAGAAGGAAAGGCGAAATCAGAAAGGGGAAAAGAATAGAGGGACGGCTCCACCACTGGTGGGTTTGGCTTTTATCTCTATTATTCTAGAAACTTTATTTTAATTAACATATATCATTATTATTTAGTTTAAAAGATAATATAGTTTCTCTCATTCTCCTAATTTAACTAAATCTTAATTTACATAACATCGTGAAAATATTCTGACATTATATATAAGAAATTTTTTACAATTTAAGATCTTAGTGTCTCAATGCACACCTACCACATGCAACATACTAAGTTATGATCCAAAATCGCTTATGATAATCTAATTACGTCACAATAAATAACCAAAAATAAAAACATACCATGTCGGTACAGCTTGGGGTCTTAAACCATGTGCCCGCGAACTTTGGTTGTTGCGGGTGCTTTAATTTTTTGTCATGATTACGTTTTGTGTTTTATTGCTCTTGTGACGTGTTTATTTGCCCCTTTTTTGGATTTAAAAAATAGTTTTAAAGTCCTAACTCGACTTTTTAATTATTTTTATCCTATGTTCGTCTCGAATTTTTAGGTTTTGACTTGACCTATTAGTTTACGATTTTCTCCCAATCAGAATAATTTTAAAATCTTAACTTGACTTTTTAATTATTTTTATCCTGTGTTCATTCCGAATTTTTAGGTTTTGACTCGATTTATTAATTTGTCATTTTCTCCCAATGAGAATAATTTTAAAGTCTTGACTCAACTTTTTAATTATTTTTATCCCGTGTTCGTCCCAAATTTTTAGATCTTGACTCGACTTACTAATTTGTAATTTTCTCCTGATGAGAATAATTTTAAAGTCTAGACTCAATTTTTTAAATATTTTTATCCCGTGTTTGTTCCAAATTTTTAAGTCTTAACTCGACCTACTAATTTGTGGTTCTCTCCCAATAAAAATAGTTTTAAAGTTTTGACTCGACTTTTTAATTATTTTTATCCTCTTCTCATTCTGAATTTTTAGGTCTTGACTCGACCTTTTAATTTGTGGTGTTTTCTCGGTTAAGATAATTTTTAGGATCTTGACTCAATCTTTTTGATTATTTTATCCCCAACCGAGTTTTTAGATCTCGACTCGATCTTTGAATTGTTGATTGTGCTCCTTGGGGTCTTTACTCGACATTTAGGATATCTGTTGATCATGTTTAGTATCGACATCATGTTTTGCATTTTGCATCGTTTGCATTTTTCCCGGAACTACGTTTTGGTTTGATCCTTAGAAAAGGGGTACGTAGGTACCTCGATGGAAGCTCGGGCGCTACAATCATCATATGAATGTCTGTTTGTTTGTAGCCTAATATTGGTAGCTCGGTCAAATGGATGTTGTCATTGGGTTATTGACATAACTCACATCACGCGTTACTGCGCAAGTTATATCAAAGAGAGACAACTGTAGACACTCCAATTTGACCTCGTCGAATTTTAGGGTTATCCGGGTGTGTTCGATGATGAAAATAGAGTGGGAATGAAGTCTCTAAGTGATCGTCGGGAAATGATTCAATTTCAGCACTCCGTGAAATCAAATCGCAAGATCACATCTTTCGAACCATGAGGCTACAACCATCAAACCTTGCGACCTAATTGTTCACTGACCTAAGTAATTCCCCACAACCTTTGAACCTTGCGACCATTATGTTGATTGTTGCAACCGCAACAAGAAATCTATGGAAACCCTAACAAACCTCGCAGTCGCAACCTTCAATGTTGCGATTGCAATGTTCAAAGCTTGCGACCGCGACCTTTGTGATCATCTTCTGAGCTTGGGATGTGTCACCATCTCATTGGGTAGCATTTTCTATAAATACGTAACTTTGGTACGATTTTGAAAGGACATTTTTTGGACATAGATATGTTACTCACTTTATCGAGTACAATTTAGAGACATTGGTTCTCTGTTGCATTATTGACTCATACCCTTAGCCCGTGCTGCTACCCTTTTACTCTCGAGTACTAAAATTGGAGCATTTCTCGAGCACTGGATAGACGATCATTACATTTTATGACTTGAGAACACACCCGAATCATCATATTCCAGGTACCCTCGTTGGAACCCCAACATTTTCTTCTCCATATTTTCTACTCCTGTGGAGAGGTTAGGTTAATTTTTGTATTTCAATTTGCATGTTTATTCTTTAGTACGTCATCATTAGGTTTTATTTCTTTTGGTTACATTATTAGCATGCCTAATTCTAAAATTTTAGTTATTATCAAATTATTCATGCTTTAATTGCATTTTTGATTGAAGTAGTCATAATCTGATTTTATTTCTTTTGATTATATTGAGAGCATGTGTAATTCTAAATCTTAGTTAGTATCAAACTTTCCATGCCATCTCCATGTTTTGAGAGCATGTGTTAGAGTGTGAATGCGTGATGCACTTACGAAGTGAAAAAGAATTACAAAAATATATTGCAACTACTTTTAATCGTCGCACCAATCAATGTTGCGTCCGCAACATTCTGGCACTTATATCCTTGCGGGCGCAACAACTGATGTTGCGGGCACAATATTTCGTTTTTCTTTTCTTGGCGACCACAACCTTCATAGGTTACGACCGCACGCTTTTTCTATTTCCAGTAGCTTGTTTTGTTGTTTTAACATTTTATGGATAACAAGTGACTTCTAGTAAGCAATTTGTGATGTATTGACAGTATGATTAAGGCTTAGAGAACCTTAGGGTTTATTTTCCTTTTGTTTAATCTCTTGTTATGATTATTATGCATCGTTAGTATCATGTTTTAGTTTTATTATGATTTGTTAGCTACTGTGAGACCCTGAACTCTTTCTTTTTTTGGAATAAGTTAAGTTTTGACGGAGTTTGAGTTAACCGTTGACCTTGGTGTGATGGGTTTTGTTTCTTCATAATAGAACAGTAAGTGTATAAGAGTTTCACGCTTTTTTAGGCTTGGTAGAGGCTTGTTTGGAAAGTGTTTGGACTTAAAAAAAACTGTTTCAACGTCAAAAACACACAGCCCAGCAGTTCAGTCAACTGAAGGGTTTGGCCCAGTCGACTGAACCAAGTTTTTTTGAGTTCGATCGACTGAACATGGGAGTTCGGTCGACTGAACCGTGTCGACAAGGATTTTTGACATTTCCAGTAGTGTTGTTCGGTCGACTGAACTGGGGGTTTAGTCGACTGAACAGTGGATTTTTTGCGTTCTTTATAAATATCCAGCTGTGGAGATATTTTGGGATATTTTGATTTCCAGATCTGGTTTCTCTCTCCTATTTTCTCTGCCTTCTCTCTAGATTTGAGGGTTCGGGGCTTGGTTTTCAGTTGAACAGCTTATGGATTCTTGCTATCGAGGATGTGGGCTTCGTATATATCCAGACAGAATTCAGTTTTATCGAGGTTCAATTTTCGAGGCTTTGAGTTTTGGCTCGTCGAGGTAGGATTCTAAACCCTACTACTGTATTAGGGTGATATATGTAATTGTGTATGCTTTCATCGGGTAGAAATGCATCAAATGTGATTTTCATGTATAAACCTTGGTTTTGGGTAAAAGTGGAATGTTTACGCCTTTTCTCGATTTTTATACATGATTCGGGTGTGTTGACATCCGTGGTTTTCAAAGGAGGTTTGAAAATGAGGTATTTTGTGAAAACGGTAAAAGACGTGATTTTGGGAGATTTCGAGCTAACCTGCGGGGTTGAGTCTCACCTTTTAAACGTTTTGTTGGAAATGATTTTAGATCTCCATTTGATGGATTGGATCTCTTTTTATACATGTGTGGTATAAATTATTTTGCGGGTTTTCGTAGTTGAGCTACGGTGAGTTTTTAAATGTTATCCATAAATGTACCGTGACAGTGGGTTTGGTTGAGTTGGGCTTCCATTACTCCTCGGTGTAAGTTCAGAAAGGTGCGCAGCGTAGGTGCTCTGTACCTTCGGGTTAGTTCCTGTAAATTGAGTGTATTGGGTGCTCTGTACCCTCGGGCTCAGGTCCCGTAAATTGAGTGATTGTGTTGGGTGCTCTGTACCCTCGGGTTCTGCCCGTAAATTGAGTACGATGTCGTGACTTCGTATAGAGCTTGTCATTACCAAGCCTGTGGGTTCAGGGTAATTGATGAGAGTTTATAGTTGTTACCTTTGTCTGTACGGTAGAGTCAGTACATAGGAGTTTATTTACATCTTTTCTCCTTGGCGATGTGGCCTGAGTCGAGCTTACTGTTTTATTACAGCTTTCTCCTTAACTGTGGCATGATATCTGTTAGGATGATATGCATAGTTAAAGGATGGAAAATGTGGGTTTTGTGAGACAAAACCGTTTTTGAGGCTCGTGGTGGCCTGATGGAAAATTGTTGGTTTTGAGAGAAAAACCTTTTTGGCTTTTGTGGTTGAGCCCGTGTGTGTAATTATATAACCTGCTTTACAGTTTTATAGTCTGTGTTCTATTGGGATTCGGCTCACAGTGTGGGATTTTTTGAAAACCTTTTTCAGGTGATGACATGGAGGATGATCTCAAGTAGATCTTGTGGTGCCCGTGTTGACGGTTGATGGAAGACTTTTAGTAGTTTTTCTTTTTGGTATGCCTGTTCCTGAAGGCAGGTTTTATAAGCCTTTTGGCGATATGTTTATTCATGTATGAGAATGCATATTTATTGTTTATGAGAGATACATTAACGGTATTCCATTGGTTTCAACTAGTGGATTTGAAATGTATGAAAACCTATATTTTCATAAAACTGGTGTTTAGTGGATTTTCGAGTGACTCGTAATTTGGGACGTGACAGCTACGTGTTAATGATCCTATTGTATCGCATGCGGTTTATGCCATGTATTGTTTAGTTAGAATTTGCATACCTTAGGATCTAGGATTTTTTTTATGCTTTGATTGTTGTTTTATATACCTATGCTTTGTATTTTCATTATTTGATTTTGGATGTTCTCTCTTTATTTCTATTTTTTGTATTTGCATGTATTTGAGAAATATAATTAAAAAACCAATGATGATTAGTTGAGGCCAACCTCATGGTTGGACGAACGGGGTGTCTAACACCTTCCCCGATTCATACCTTAGCCATCGAACCCATGTTTTCTCTGGTTAAACGTTTTAAAGATCAATGGCTTCTTTTGTTTTTCTTAGTTTTTCTTAAAAGTCAAGTGGCGACTCCATGTTTCAACAAAAAAGGTTTTCAAAATCTTTTGATTTTGAAGGTGTTAAACAGTTTTCAATACAACTCTTGAATTCCCGATTTTTGAATAAAATCCTAAATCCCGGTGCCGCAATCATGGTTTGAGAGTGTGAGATTCGGTCCCTTTGTTTTTATATCTCATTTATGTAAGGTGCGGGATATCATTTTAATAGTGATAGAAAAGCATGTTTCTATATATTTTATGCATGTGTTGGCTTAGAGTGCATGCTGGTTTCAATATCGGTCCTGTTAGATGTCGCAGCAGAAAGTTGAAAAACTTTTCTCGGCAAGACTGCTCGATCGATCTTTAGACCGCTCGAGCGGTCTGTCTGCGTAGGTTGTGTAAAAGATAGCTCACCACCTTAGTTTTTGAACAAAAAGCTTCTCCTACAAGCTTTTTTCTCTCTCTTGAGAACCCAAACCATATCCTATACCTTCTCTCTAGATTCTAGCTTGGGTCGGGCTCGATTTTTGGCGTATGAAAAGCGGTTCAATGATATCCTTACTATAAGCCTCGCGTTCATCCAAACAGAATCTCGTTTCGACAACTTTGGTTTTTTGTTAATGTCTAAAGTTTCAAGTTTTAACTCTCCGAGGTAAGATTCTAGACTATCTTACTTTAAAAGGGTGCTACATGTGATTATGTGCATTTTCTACTGTTTTAAAATGCTATAAACGTTGGACTTTGTGTTTAAATCGTGTTTGGGTGGACAAAAAACATATTTTACATTTTTATGGTTTACTACAAAGTTGGTAGACGTGTGTGTGTCCGTAGTTTTCAAAATGATGAGTTTTGAAAATCGGTGAGATTTATGTAAAGGTTGTACAAACCTAATTTTTGAGGTTTTTGGCCATCCCTTGGGGATGAGTCGTAGTTTTTAAACTGTTCGGTAAAAATGGTAGAAACATTTTTAAAATATTTGTTGGTCTCCATGGTTAAATGGATGATGTGGCAAAATGACATTAAACCCTTTTTATCTGACAGTGTGTATTTACAAATGTTTTCATAGTGAGCTACGTGTTTTTAATGATTTCATAGATATGCCGTAACAATGTGTGTGTGTACTTGGGTCGACGTTGCCCTTAGGTGAAATTTTGAAAACTTTGTGCAAGTAGGTGCTTTGATCCTTTGGATTAGTCCCCATAAATGAAGTGTTTACCCCAATAGGAGGCGTTTGTTGTTATAGCTCCGTATAGAACTTGTCATTACCTAGCGTGTCAATGGATGCCGTAGACCTAGGCTAATGGGCAAGAGTCTATAATTGTTACCTTTGCCCCTGGTGTGATAGAGTCGGCGCATAAGAATCATTGTCGATTGTTGGAACCGAGTTGAAAATAACATTTGGTTTATGTTTTCTTAAACTGTTAGACGTTATTTGAATAATAGGAAAATGTGTGGATTTGAGGATGAAAAATCATTTTGAGGCTTGTGAATTCAAGTCATTTCTATACTACGTGATTGTATATCCTGCTTTTACTTCATTATAGTCTATTCGTATTGAATTTCGGCTCACGTTGTGGGATTTGAAATGTTTTCAGGTGAACTTGATCATGTGAGTTCATCTAGGTGAGCCCCAGTCGAGGCAAAGATAAAAACTCTTTCGTTATTTGTAGTAGATTGGTTGATCAGTGGTTACCATCGCTTGTTGTTGGATCATGTAAAAAGAGTTTATGATTCGGGCTTGAAAGCATGTTTTGTAAGCCGCGAGGCCTTTAGATTTAATGCATGTATATTGTATGATTTGTGACAGGAATCGTGGATTGATTGTTATTTTATGTAATTATGTATTACAAATTTTTTTCTTAGTTTCAACGTTTGGTTGCCGTTTTCGGTTAGTTTTAGGCCTTATATCGACTCTTGTGCCTCAAGGGAGCATTTGGAACTTTGTTTTATCATGTTTTTGTTGGCATGGGTGTGCTTTGGCACCTTTCAAAATGTGAAAAAAAGTTTAAGTGTTGAGCTTTCAATTGTGGTGTTTTGAAAAAGGGTCTAGAGCCAGACCGCTCAAGCGATCTATCGAGTGGTCATGGAAAACATTTTATTTTTGTGTTTTGAGTGAAAACCAGTGGGCTTGAAGGGACCACTCGAGCTGTCTGGGCAACTTTCTAAAAATCTTGTTTGTTTATTTTAAAGCTTGGCTCTCAGGGACCGTGACCTTATTTTTTTGGGCTATTATGTTACATAAAATAAACTTTGGATAGTGTGTTTTTCAAGGGTTTTAAGCTTGCTTTTATTTATGTTCTTGGACCCGTCTTGGCTCGTGTGGTTTTGATGGGTCTTAGTATCTCAAAACGAGTTTTCTTGGGTGATTCACATGACTCGAGTTTTGGGGTGTGATAACTTGGTATGAGAGCTCTAGGTTCGAATACCTAAGAGCCGTGGGAGAGGTTACATCACCTTGTGAGGATGGTTATGTGTGCTTGATTACATGTATTTAAATGTTTTCATAACGTAATGATGATACTCGTTGAGTATGAGGATGTTGTGTATACATGAGCTTGGAGGTTGGACCTTAGGATTGATTAGTCTTGCCTTTGGGCATTTGGATTAACAAACTCGGAAGCCGAGTTAGAAATGCATTTGGCCGATGTACTTTCTAGGAAAGAATCTAGGTAGGTTACCCAAATTGACTCATCACTCTTAATGGCACTCCTCGATACATGGAATCTATTTACATGATCTTGAATGGCTAAGTTTTAGCATGATTATGTGACTTATATGATGAGTTGAATCTCATGTTGTTATGTTCTATATTACTTTCGTATAGAAGTGATGTCTTCGCAGAGAGGACGAGGTCGTAGTCGAGGCTGTGGCCGTGATTTAGGCCAAGGGGATGTGCCAATCCCTAATGTTGGGGATGCTAATACTACCCAAAGACCAGTAGATGGGGTAGGGCTGTTACGTGAGATTATGGGTTCCATCTGTCAGCTAGTCGAGGCCGCTAGGGGAAGGGCGAGAGTACCCGAGTCGAGGGGGATTGATGCAATGCAGGAGTTTTGATGTCTTGACCCTCATACCTTTGTTGGGAATCCAAATTCCAAGGTGGCTACAGAATAGCTAGAGCTTGTAATGAGAATTATGGATATATTGCAGATAGTTGAGGATAACTTGAGGGTCGCATTAGTCGCTTTCAGCTAATGGCTGACGCCCATGAATGGTGAAAATTTGCCAGAACCACCGTGGACAGAACGTGGGTAGCTTTTGCCAAAGTATTTCTAGAGAAATATTTTCCTGAGTCCTCAAGGGACCTATACCGAGAGGAATATCTTTCTCTTACCCAAGGAGTTATGACTATGGTTTAGTACTAGGCGTAGTTCACCAGCTTGTCCCGTTTTGCACAGGAAGTTGTAGCTACAGATGAGTTACATGGAAATAGGTTTGAGAGAGGTTTGAAACCCTCGATCAGAGATTGAGTAGCGGCATTGAGGATACGCGTATTTACGGATTTGGTGGAGTCAGCCATCATCGTGAGAAATACCTTGAATGAAACACGTAAGGACAAAAAGAGAAGAACCTAGTAGGGTTAAGGAGGTGCGTAGTTTGAGGGACGCGGGAATAAGCGACAGAGGTTAGTCGGTCATAATTCTCATCCTTCAGGATCATATCAATAGCAGTTTTCTGCACCAGTATGCTCAGTGGCTTCATCAGGAAGGCCAGATCAGAGGGAGCTTATTTGTTATTGGTGCAGGCAACCAGGAAATCTTGCGTCAGCTTGCCCACAAAAGAGACAGGAAAGTTCAATACCTGTTTAATCATAGGGGAGAAAGCCACCAGTCTATTTTGGGTGTGGCCAGCCTAGGCATTTTCGTAGGAGCTTCCCTAAGGGAAGGAGTGTACAAAGCATAGCAGGTGCACCAGTTGTTCTGCCCGCACAGGGACGATAGGCTTATCGATAGCAACAACCAGCAGCTAAACTTCTAGGGTTACAGAAGGGGGTACGTCAGTTCAATCAGTGCAACAGCCCACAACGAAGAGCTTTGGTGGGCAGACCAAGCGACCGTAGGGCAGAGTGTACGCCTTTATAGATCCAAGCGCTTCCAAGGCACTTGTTGTGCATGATGCTGCAGCGATTACATCAGTTATTAGAGGTACTCTCTTAGTATACAGATCATGGGCCAGTGTTCTCATCGACAAGGGAGCATCGCATTCTTTTATGTCATCTTCTTTTGCATCTGCTTTGGGGTTGGAGACAGACTCATTGGGTAACATGCTGTGTGTAGAGACCCCGGTCAGCAGAAACGTGGTGTTGGGGCGAGTCTGTAGATCCTGTGAGTTAGAGGTCGTCGACCACTATTTAGAGTTTGATTTGATCATGTTAGATCTAGGCAACCCAAGAGGGGGGGTGAATTGGGTCTTTAAAAAATGCAATTGTAATTTAAAAATCTTTTCAGAAATCTTTAAATATAGCAATAAAGCAAGATATACAAATATATAACCAATGCAAATATTAAAAAATGAGGGATAGAGAAATAGAATTAGACACCATGAATTTACAATGGTTCGGCTTTATCCTAGCCTACATTCACTCCTCAAGATCTCCCTTGAGTATTTCCACTATTGAGAATACTTCCGGGCGTATTCCAAGCCTTTACAAGCTTCAAGATTCTACTTGAGCTATCTAAATATTTACGGGCACATTCACAAGCCTGTTACAGCTTCAAGAAGATCTTATGAAAACAAGCCCATATTTTCTTCTAATCTCTCTTGAACTCTTCTTTGATGAGTTTCACTCACTCACTCAAAGGCTAAAGGGTGACTC
>JAULJZ010128911.1:0-10973 GCA_032270985.1 Heliamphora pulchella | reverse complement strand
TATGAAAAAACTTTGAGCTTTACTTGTTTTAAAGGATATTGGTTATCATATTTCTAAAAACAATCTAAGTCTAAAACATAAAAACTTGGGCAAAGTTTTCTCTGTTTTTCGAACTATCCCAATTTTTTCCTGTAAAACTGTTCAATTTAAAAACATATATACTCAGGCACCGCCTTAATTCCAACTCACAATTACAGTTAAATAATACTTAATGACTAACATTCATCATTCATTACAGATAGATTCATATTCCCAAGGAAATCCATAAAACTATGTAACGGCCTGATACGTGTTTATTTTTGTGATTTTATATTTTCGGTTAAGTGAGGAGACGGAATTAAATTTGAGCGTGGGTGTTATAAAATTTTGCTCATTAATGGTTGAATTAATAATATGTGAAGGTGAAATTGAGATACAAGGTAACGAATGATGTTGATATGGGTGTACTTATGGCTTATTCGAAATATTAAAATGAGAGCAAAGTTAAGAGTTTGATTTGAATTTCAAGGAGATTCGTAGAATTCTGCTTCAAGGGTCACCGCTCAAGCGGTGGGTGGTCCGCTCGAGCAGATAGTTGGGAAACGTTTGGAACCATCTCGAATCATGGAGAAAAGTTAGGGGAATATATATATATATACACACACCAGCCACGTGAGAAAAAGAGAGACACCCATTCTTTTTCTTCTCCTCCTCTCCTCTTCTTCTTCTCTCCTTCTCTAGAGAGAGAAACCCAAGAAACCGATGAAACCCTAACCCTCCACTAAGAGAAATTTAAGATTGAAGCTAGATTAGGAGCTAGCAGGGGTAGCAATCAAGCTTTGAAGCAAGAAAGTTGAAGATTAAGCTTTAAGGAGGCAAAAACACCCAAGGTCCAAACCCAAGAAAGGAAAAGTGGACCAATCTCAAGCTTTCAAGCAAATCAAAGGTAGGATCTAGATTCTCTCGCATGTTTTCGTTGATTTGGGTTGATACTTTGTTTATATGCACAAAAATTGAGTTAATTTCATGTATGATGGATAGATTAAAGGGTTTATGTGTGTATTGCATTGGGTTGGATGGAAATGGGGGTTTTTGAGAAAGGATAAATCATGATTTTGAGAAATTTTTGCATAAAGAGGCTTTATGAGACTTGAATCCAATGTTTTTGGGATGGAAATTGAGGTTTGAGTACTTATTGATGAAGATTTTTGGGTAATGAAGTTTGAAACTAAAAACAGGGAAAAATTTGGGGTTTGCTCGGGCACCAGCGTGCTCGAGCGGAGCCCTGTCCGCTCGAGCGCTCAACTGGCAGAGAGTTGGGAGCTCGACCGCCCGACGTCTGCTCGAGCGGACTGACTGCGTAAGGCCAACATTGTTCGATCATATCTCCCTCATTCGGACTCCGAATTGGGTCGTTCTTGTATTCAAATCAAAACCCCGGAAGTCCTCTTTTCAACAAGACTACTCTCACAAGAAAATTCTTTTTGTAGAAAAAGTTATGATTAAAATAGTGAGGGTATGTCAAATTTTCTTAACTATTTTCCACCCATTTTTGGCCAAATGCTTTTAAAAAGGACATTTTCATCAATATTGAACCTTTTTATCAAATTTCTTAACCCTTGGGCTGTGAATTTACCTATCTCACTACACTTGGGTTGGGATGCTAGTATCATACCTATTGGTTGTATTTGTGATAAATATAGATTTTGATATGTAACTAAGGTCATGAGAACAAATATGAGTGTAGGGAATTATGGGCTATGTAGTGATATGGTTATCATTTAAGATTTTAATCTTAGAGAGAAAACATGGATTTTAACTTGTATACACATGTATATGCATATGATGGGTGCATCCCTTTCGCATTAAATGATATGGTCCTTCCTGAATAAGTTTTGTGTTGATATCCTATGACGTGGTAACGAAAAAGTGATATATGGGAAGTTATATAATGATATTATAATGCGTGCTGAATGGATTATGAAAGAGAATTTGAATACTTAAACAACATATGGTATGATTATGATTGAGTTAAAATTTATGTTGGTACTTAGTGACATTGATTAATGATGTGAATTATGAGAAACTACATAATGAAACTATTAACTTGAGTTGAAACCCTATGGTTGAATGTGGAATATGCATAATGGGGGTTGTGGTTCTGCGGTGAAAGCCCGTAAAGGTTCATGTATAATGAAGGGCTGCGGTCCTGTGGTGAAATCCCACAAAGGTTCATGAATTACGTTATCTTTGGGTAAAAGTTTTGTTAAAAACACCAGCATCATGTCAACTGACCTATTACTCCAATGGTTTAATACCTTCATATTAAGTATCTCAATTACAAATTTCAAAAGTGTAAAGTTTGTGCAACCTCGGTAGATCTCACTTTTGGCATCATTCAATAGTTTATTGAAATTCTGTACTTCCTCCATCTGGGTCGTATCACTTGTTTCCCCCATATTCGATCCTCGACCAATTCATCAACACCATTAGCACCCCTATCCTCGTTATATCCCATTTCATTATGCTGACCCTCGCTTGGTACATGTGGTTTCCCACGCTCATACCAGGCAGTGTAAGTTTGCATAATCCCATAGTGAAGCAAATGAATTTGAACATCTTGATAATTTTTTTGATAATAATTCACACACTTTAGACATGGGCACAAAATATTGCCTTCTAAATCTGCAAATGCCATTGCAAATCTAAGGAATAACACAACCCCATCACAATAAGATTGACTCATTCTACCATCTGCAGTCCTGCCTAATGTCATCCAACTCTTATCCATGCCTGAACACAAAAAGAAAACAATACTGAACTGAAGAGTGTCACGTGAATGAATAGAATCATTGTTCAACAAAAAAACCAAAAACCTAATAAACTATCTACACCTACAGCAAGAAAGTCATGGAAGATGAGAGAAGAATTTAGGATTTCTCTTCTTATTCTTATACGATTAGCCTTTTTTGATTCTATGTTTAGACTAAGAAGTGATAACTGATAAGTGATTACAGATTAGGAGTTTGGCCTTTAGAATTATGTGAGAGTATAGATGTAAGTTCGGATTATGTGAGAGTATAGAATAAGGAATGAATCAAAGCATGTTACATCACATTAGGGAAAAGAAAAAGAATAGTAAAAGAAAATGGGACACCAGTTGAAATAATTAAATCCTGCTCATCATAATCCTAATCATATTGTCAACTTAAGATGCTTTCCTATCAACTCAACATAATTACTCCAAAATGAGTTTTTTGAAATAAGCTTCACATAAAGCACATCAAATTTTAATTGATCAATCTAATTTTAAAAAAATATGACACAAATGAATCTAATCAAGGCATAAAGTGGTAGTACATCTATTGTTCTTTAACATAACTGAATAATTAGCACTTAAAAGAATATTGATCAACTGCTAATAAATGTCAAAATAGATAACATGCGTAAGATTTTTTTTTCAACAATCTATTTTGATTTCCAAAACAAGAAATAGAGCATATATATATTTTACTAATGTTTGGGTCAATTTATAATGTTAAATTCTAGAATAGCATGTGTTAAATGTCGTCTTTCAGTGGGAACAAAATCAATAGTTTTGAAATTAAATGCACTTGGTGTTAAAATAAAACAATTCAAAATTTTTGATTTGAAACTAAAAAATGGGGAAAAAGTTATCTAAAAAGAAAAAAGTGGCTTAAAGCTCTACCCAAACTAACCTAAATTAATTTGCTTCAGTTGAAGTTCGTAGAAAGCACTTCAACAGAATGTCAAGCACAGGACCCACAACAAATCCAGCAACACCCAAACAACATTACCTAACAACACCCAAACAGCATTACCCAGAAAATAGACAGCTCCCCAAGTTATACCAGTTGCCAAACCAGTAAAGAAAAGCCAGCAACCCATAGCCGCTTGACACACCAACACAAATAGTTACTTTCTTTTTAGATTTAAGGGGCACTATGCACTTGCCAAATCCTTCACTTGTTTAAGGATTTAACTTAGCCATTTGTTACTCTCTTGTAATCATTAATTTTTAAAGTACTGTACCACTTTGAGGTACTTAGACTTGGAGTTGGATTATGATTTTTTTTGATGATTTAGATTAAAATATTCTCTATAACCTTTATATTTAACACCAAGGTTAAAACATAAGGTAACTAGGTGAAAAACTTGACGCAAACAAAAATGGTTCAGCACTTGCCAGACAAAAAGGGTAACACAAAATGAAAAAGGGTCGACACAAAAATATTCCAGATAGCTTGCCAAACAAAAAAGGTCGACACAAAATGGAAAAAGGGTCGAGAAAAATCAACTGAGTGTTCCTGCATATTTTTGAGTCAACACCAAAATAGAAAGGGTCGATAGGATTTTTGGGGTATCAAATCAAGTCCAAATGAGCCCATTTTTGGATATGTTCTAGCTGAACATGTCCCCTAAAATATTCATGTAGACCACGTTTGTATTAGGTCACTAAAAATAAGAGTTTTTGGTCATACAAAAATATGTAACAAAAGCATCTTTAAAAGGCTAAACCTCAACAAAGAAATACATGGGGGTTTTGACCCAAAAAACCTCAATAGATTAGGCTCATTTTCGGTGGGTATCTAGATATACATGTTGTCGACAATGTTTATGTTTTGACCAAAGCTCAGATCTCATTTTAAGCTAGGGTTTTAGGTTTGCAATGTTGACTGGTCTGAAACCGACACACTTTGGTAGAAATGCAATATCTCAAGTTATACTCATTCAAATGAGTTCAAAACAATTTTGGATGAAAGATTACACAAATATATAGGTCTAGACATAAAGAACACCTTATATCATTTTTCTAAAATTAGTTATGGTCTTCCAAAAATTAGGGCAGAGAGCTCAAATTGCTCAAAACTCAGGCCTATCTTGGTTCTAGCCTCTTAGCGTCATGTGTGTAAGTTTTTGACCCATCCTCTTTGTATAAATGTGTTTAACTTCAATATATCACTATTCCAGAGCTTATAGAAGTCATGGAATCTATGGTAAAACTCATATCAACTCACAAACTCAACATTCAAACCCAACCGTCCCAAAAATCCAACCATGATGCATTTATTTTTGAGTTTTCGGTTCTTGATCTTAGATTTGTGTTTGAAACTAATGGAAGTGGTATTTGATATATATAAAATCAGAAGTGTTTGAGCCTTGATTACCTTGTTTAAAAGTTGTTTCTTGGTGATGGAAGGCCTAGGATTTAGCTTTCAAACTCTATGGATCCTCCTAGCTTATTGCTTTTTCCTTTTCTCTTTCTTCTTTCTTTCTTTCTTCTTCTTTTCTTCTCTCTCTCTCACTCTCTCTCTCCTCGCCTCTCACTATGGCCGAAAATCAAGAGAAATGGGGTGGGTTGGGTCCCTTTTTATAACCAAAGTTAGTGGAGGAGATTTACCTAGGAAGCTTCCTTAACCATGGGTTTTTTTTTGGTAATTCTTAACCATTGGTTAACTAGCCTAACCTTAGTTACTTTACACTAACTTGGGTTCATGAAACTTGCTCACCAAGTTTGGCACATTCTCCTAGGTCTAGCCACTTGAGTATATATATATATATATATATATATATATACGCACACACAAAAATCAAAATTATTTCATTTATTTAATTATAGGAGAAAATTTAGGTATTTTCACATTGGTTCGTTTCTTGACCTTTTGATCTTAACTATTGTTTTAAACAACTTGAACTTGTAATTTTGAATTCTTATCCTCAAAATTAGGGTTTTAATATATGCTTGTGTAGTTCTCACTCTATCTTGAGTCTCGGGCTCAAAAAGGTAAATAGTTGGGCCGGGTCTTCTTACCAAACTTATGTTCGAGATTTCATTTCTTTTGAGTTGTTTTTTCTGTTCTATTCATATTCTTAAGTTCGGGTTATTACAATCTACCATCTTTTAAGAAATTTCATCCTCGAAATTTATATACCTTGCTTGAAGAGACGTGTATATTTCTCATGACATGGCTTTAAAGCCAAAGTCACAGTTCAAACTAATAGTTTCTAACACACGGCTCTATTCAACAATTCAAAAAGCCATTATATGCTAACACTCGTGCTTAAAAGGAACAACAACTCAATGCCTTTGAAGAGCAACCCTCACCCTTACCGGGCTTGGCACAATACCTTTGTAGGACTTACACGCACACCCTTACCGGGCGTACACACACTCTCTCAGGGCAAAACTCTTTTAGAATAATAATACCCTTCCATGGTGGTATCTTTAAGAACACACTGTCCCCTACTACAAACTCCATGTTGCATATTTGATTATCTGCATAACTCTTCTGCCTGTCTTGCAATTACTTCAATCTCTCTCAGATCAACTTAATCTTATCAGTGGTAATTTGAACTATCTTGGGTCCAAGCAACTTCCTCTCTCTGACTTCCTCCCAACGAATTGGGCTTCGATATTTTCTACCGTACAATGCTTCGTAAGGGACCATCTCTATAGTTGACTGAAAACTATTGTTATATGCGAACTCAATCAATGACAAATGTTCCTCCCAACTTCCAGTAAAGTCTAAAACGCATGCTTTAAGCATATCTTCTAAGGTCTGAATTATCCTCTCCAATTTGTTTTGGGTAATTAATTGTAACATAAAAAAAAGAAAAAAAATACATGAATCCAAGGGGCATACCCCAGGTGGTTAAATCGCTTACCATAAATAAACACAAAAACAACAATACCAACTAAACCCATATAACCCCCGCTTGGCAGCGTGGGACCTATCCATACACAACCCGCAAGGATAGGAAGCAACAAAACCAATAGAAATCGAAACTAGGAATACCAGTTCAACAAATTAACTAAGAATACCAGCTCAAAGGATAACCAAAGGATCGTTTCTTTTCTTTTTGCTATTACTTTCCTTTATTCCTGAATTTTGCTTTGTAGTAGAGGCCAGAATTACACTTAAATCTTCATCCACGACATCCAAGAGAGCCCAGAATGAGTTTGAGGAAAGAACTCCATACACCGCTTGCTCCCCTACACCCACATCGGCTAACTTTGATAACTCCACAGTAGTAGCATCCACTTCAAGCACCTTAGCCACATCTGTAGAATTCTCCCTTGCCTTGCTCAACCCATCTGTACAAGATGCCAAAGAATCTTCTTGTTCTTTACCAACCTTGATACATACGCTTTGGTGCTCCACAGGATCGACCTTACACTTACTAAGTTCATGACTGAGAGAACGGTGCTCTCCCTTAGTAAGCATAGATTCAACTGGATTGGTAGAGGAGGGGAAATGTATAGGATTACATATGTAGCCAAACACTTTACAAATAGTGCATTGGGGAGGGAGCCACTGATACTCCACCCGGACGGCCACCTCGTCACCATTGATCTCAACTATCACCTCATTTGGGAGTTCATCTCCAGCAAAAATTTCAATACACACCCTTGCATAGTCTAACCTTTTCTTGGTTGCTGTGGGTTGATCAACATGTATTGGTTTGCCAATGGAACTAGCAATCTTGCTGAGGCCTGAAGCAGTTTAACATTCCAATGGGAGCTTGTGATATTTAACCCATGCTGGGATTGAGGAGGGTTGAGCTGTAGAGGGAACCAACATTCTCCTCCATTCTGATAGAACCAAATAACGCTTGGAGAAGAAGTAGGGATCTCCCTCAAAGATTTTCAGCTTAGTGTTTCATCTTTGAAGTCAAAGAAAAAACATGACCCAATTTGTTTAATCGAATTTGGAGTATGTTCTTTCCACATTGCCCTTGCTGTAGCACTGAGGAGATTAAATGGAATTTTTTCATCCAAAAAATACCAAATTAGACAATGTTGCTAGGGGTTAATGTCGACATCAGTCTCATCCAAATCCACAACAGCCTCATTACCACGTTGCATTTCAGGAAAATGCTCAAGTTTCATGACTTTAGAGGGGGCCTGAGCCTTGAAAAAGGAGGACCAGACTTTCGGTTTACCTGGGTTGGGATAAGGGACTTGAGGACTCTTATGTGAAGCCCATGGGGTGCTCTTTGGAGTCAGGTGCAGAGGGGTCAGAAGAATCCCCAATTCTAACCACATCAGGGGTTGCTACACGTGAGGTATTAGGGTTTTCTTGAATAGGGGAAGAAGAACTAGAGGAGTGAAGGTCCGAATCGGACCTCTGTGGGTAAATCTGTAGTACGTGACCACTAGGGTTTGATTTAATTTTTGACCTGAGAAGAACAAGAGGGAGTGCTGAGTAGGGTTGCGTAGAAGCCGCCGCTTGGACCCTCTCTGCACCAAGAGGCAAACCAGTGCAAAAATTAGAAAAAAATTGCGGAGATGCTGTAAGTGTCACTTGCGGTCTCATATGAGGGGAATGGGCATCGTGTAGGTTGGAATGAGGATGAGAAACTCTCCTCTACTTCAATCGAACCTCATTTGAGTCAATGACAAGAGACAACCCAGCTCCCATGGTTGTTGCAGGTGAAACCTCCATTTAGGGTTCACTAGAAATTGTCGAGGATCAGAGGTCGGAGTTTGGAGTCAACGTTGGAGGTGAGCGGCGACACTGGAGAGGTCACCGTTGGTGGTGGAAGGGCTAGGACGGCGGCGACTAGCCGGTCGACGGTGGCTATTGCAGCGCGTGGGCTTCGCACACAGCGTCCACCGTGCGTCGCACACAGTGGTGAGATTTAATAGGTCAGTTAGTTATTTTGTTGTGTGAAATAATTGATATCTGAATTACTATCCTCTCCGATTGATCGTCAGTCTGCAGATGGAAATTCGTGCTAAACTTTAGAGTAATCCCTAATTCTTCTTGTAAGCTTGGCTAAAACCTAGACGTAAAATGTGGGTTTCTGTCCGATACTATAGAAAGTAATTCCCTGTGCAGCCTAACGATATCATCAATATAAAGTTGTGCAAACCGATCCATAGAAAACGTCATCTTTATTGCTAGGTAGTGAGCTGATTTCGTCAACCTATTCACAATTACCCAAATGGCATCATTCCCCTTGGGTGTTCGAGGGAGTCCGGTTACGAAATCCATGGTAATATGTTCCCACTTCTACTCGAGAATAGGTAATGGTTGTAGTAATCCTGTCGGCTTCTGGTGTTAAATCTTAACTTGTTGGCATACTAAACATCTTATCACGAAATTCGCTACATCCTTCTTCACCCCACTCCACCAGTATCTTTCCATGAAGTCTCTATACAACTTCATACATCTCGGGTGCATGGTGTATGTTGAGTTATGTGCTTCATCTGAGATCTGCCTCCTCAACTTCCCATTATTGGGCACATACAATCTGTGATCGAACCATAATACGTCATCTCGAACTTCAAGTTATGTCTTCCCTTTAACTGCTGCATCTGTCCTTATCTTGTCCACATGATTATCCGCCAATTGAGCTGCTCCAATTTGATCTAATAAGGTTGGTCTTACGCTCAAAGTTGTTAATAGGCCACCTTTCTTTCCTATGGAAAGATGGGTTCTAAGCGTTCGCATTTCAGAAAATGTATTAGGTCGTACCACTCGTAGATGCGTTATTTTTCTCAATGATTTTCAACTTAGGACATCTGCCACGACGTTAGCCGTCCCTGGATGATAGTGAATCGAGCAGTCAAAATTCTCATTTAACTCTATCGATCTCATTTGCCTCAAGTTCAGCTCTTTCTGGGTGAAAATATACTTCAAGCTCTAATGATCCGTAAAGATCTCACAAGTGATGCCATATAAATAATGTCTCCATATCTTGAGCGCGTAGACGATTGTAGCTAACTTTAGATCGTCGGTAGGTTAATTCTTCTCATGAGATTTTAATCATCTGGACGCATAGGTGATAACCTTCCTGTGTTGCATCAAAACGCAACCTAAACCTTGGTGTGACGTGCCGCTATAAATAACAAATCCCTCGATGGCTGTAGGAAGGGTAAGCACGGGTGCTGGCACTAATTTGGACTTCAACTCTTGAAAACTTCGTTCACTTCCGTCAGACCGTTCAAACTTGACATTTTTCTGAGTTAACCGAGTCAAGGGTTTCGCAATCAAGGAAAAGTCCCGAATAAAACACCGGTAATAACCAGCTAACCCGAAAATGCTTCGTATCTCTGTCACGCTAGTTAGCCTTTTCTAATTAACCACTGCTTCCACTTTTGTTGGGTCCACTTGAATTCCTTCTTCGGATATAACATGACCCAAAAACACCACCTGATCCAACCGAAACTTACTCTTTCCAAATTTTACGTGCAACTTGTGTTTCCTTAGGGTTTGCAAAGAAATCTTCGAATGTTCCCTATGTTCCTCATCACTCCGAGAGTATACCCAAATGTCGTCTATGAACACAATTAGGAATTGATTTAGAAAGCTTCTATACACCTGATCCATCAGGTCCATAAACACAACAAGCGCAATCGTTAACCCGAAAGGTATCACAACAAATTCATAATGCTCGTAACGACTCCTAAAGGTAGTATTGGGTACATCAGACTCTCGCACTTTCAATTGATGGTATCCTGACCTCAAGTTTATCTTTGAAAACACTCTGGCTCCTTGCAGCTGGTCGAATAATTTGTTTAACCTAGGTAAATGACACTTGTTCTTAACGGTCACCTTATTCAATTGTTGATAGTCGATACACATCCTCAATGTTTTATCCTTCTTTTTCATGAACAGTATATGTGCTCCTCATGGTGAGACACTAGGTCGGATGAATCCTTTTTCTAATAACTCATGTTATTGTTCCTTCAACTCTAGTGATTTAGCAGGTTCCATTCTATAGGGAGGAATAGATATGGGCGCTGTGCCCAGGTAGAGATCGACTGTAAACTTCACTTCTTAGTGTAGGGTAATCTTGGTAAATCATATGAAAAAACGTCCAAAAACTCACAAATTGTTAGGAATGTATACTGAAAAGCCATGCTTTTTAGGTATTTTATTCTTGATTCCTGGCATATTAATGAGAAACATTTGAGATGTTTTTGCATTCGTGGTTTCATATTTATATTTGTGATGAATGAACGC
>JAULJZ010128900.1:0-10974 GCA_032270985.1 Heliamphora pulchella | reverse complement strand
TGAGCTTGTTCCATAATTAACCCCTCCATTCTCCCACAACTTACGAGTCTGTGAGCTGAAAAAGGAAGTATTTCCTCCATTCCCTCCACCATTACCAACATTCGGTGTCTCGGTGAGCAATGATTAATAGCATAATGGGAACAAGGGATTTCAAATATTAATATTTTTTTGTAGGTGGGATATATATATATATATATATATATATGCACCTTGCATAGATAGTTATACACTTTTTACTAATTATTCACCTCTCAACGGACCGATGATTATCATTTTTCTCTTAAAAAAATAAAAATTTAACAAAATAATAAACAAATCTCAAAAACATAAACATAAACATGTAAACAATTACCGCTGGTCCCTAGTCTAGTTTTTAGCTCGCCTAATCTTATGTACTGAGTAAAAATTTTTTGGGTTGTCCCTCCCAGCATTACTCCATTACAATTTGGGCTATATTTTTGTATGAATTTTATAACTTTTTTTGTGAGATTTATACAAATGTGTGGATGAAATAACTTTAGAGCAATGCAGAGAAGAGCCAGGAATAATTTTTTTGAGTTTGACAATGAAGTTTTTTGAGTCTCAAGGCACAAATTTTAATTTTGTAACAGTCTCAAGATTGGAGTTAAGTAGGATCCTACACCCTACGGTGTACTTTTTTGAGCTAGGTCTTAACTGCTTAATAAGTAAAGGTTCTATGCCATCTAGGGTTTTGAATGTGCACCACTACTTTTGCTTTGAGGTTTAAGATATAGTTCAATTTTCAATTTCAGCTCCGTTCTTACTTCCAACCTCTAATTAAGCTCTAATTGTTATGGAATCTCAACAATCAGAACCCAATTCCATAATTGAGAAGACTGGTGATCTATCAAAGGAATATAGGGCTCAAATGAATGATTTTGTGCTAAGAAAGCAAGAAGGGTCGATTGGGATTCTCGAGGTTTACATTCACCAAGCAAGGGACATCCACAACATATGCATATACCACAAGCAAGATGTCTACGCCAAGATCTACTTGACCCTCTCCTACGCCGGAGGTTCAACGGAAATCTTAGAAATCTCTACGCCGCGCTTCTCCGCAGCTGTGAACCTTTTTTATGAAGATTCATAGCTGTCCGTTTCTGTCTCCAATGAGCACGATAAGATTGAATTCCCAGTTCCAAAGCTTGTTAATAAAAATGAGATGATGGTTTCAGAGTACTTTGGAATGCCGTGCCCCAAATTTGGAGAATTACATACCCGTTTGATTTTCAGATCAAATCAAAACAATGCACTTTTGTTTAAAAGCTTTCTGCGACAGAAAAATATCTAATTGCAAATGATTTTTTTTTTGTTGCGACCAAGATTTTTGTGACCATCAATTTACCGTCGTAAATAATTAATTTTTTCCTTATTTGCATTAAATTGAAATATTTTTTTGCATCGGCTATAGTTGACGTCTCAAAAAAATACTTTTGGTGTTGGATGAAATTACTACAAAAAAATTTGAGACAAAAGGTACTTTTTGTAGCGACAAATGAGTTGTTCAAACGAAACATGTTCAAACCAAACGGATAAAGACCCGTTGGGTTAGCAAAAATAAAATAAAATTCTAAATTCAAATTTTGAAATTTTTATTTAAATAAAAAATTCAATAAATCTTTTTCAAAAATATAAACACCATGGATTTTAAGCGCAAGCCTGAGGTGTTCTTCCTGTATTCCAATATTTGCTTATATATACCCATTAAATTCCTATTGAACTTTCGATGCGGAATAGAGAATTTTCTTTCTATTAAGCCCCATTAACTAGATGTTCAAGTAGTAACTTTGAACATTAATTTTTAATTCAACTCTTAACAGATTTTAGCAAATTAATATACGCCGTTCATCTTCTCGCATAACAACCTTTACTCAACACAAAAGACGTACGAATCCCACGTTTAAATTGGCACAAAGTTTTATAAAATTTAAAAATTCAAAATCCATTCTTTAACAGTTGGCATAAAATCAGTCCAGCCTTTTTGGGGTGCTGGAGTACCCTGAACAAGAAGACCTCTTTTTCTCAGATGAACAGAAAAAGGGAAAGAGGAAAGGGAAAAAGGAAAATTCCTGTGTTTGGCATGGCAGTGGGAGAGGGAAGACAATGTTGGGCTGGAGTTTTTAACATGGCAATCACAGATCTAGATGAAAGAAGGACGTAGTGGAGTTATAATTGTTACGGTAGGGTAGGTGATGATTTTCGTTAAACAAAACTTTTGAAATTTGCAGTTTTGAGCTTTTTGAGCAGCATTTTTAACTAGCAACGAAATCTGGTTACAAAAATTCAAAGTAAAGTCTGCAACTTTATGGCTCCAATTTCATGAAGTACACAATTGCTGTATTATGTCATCGCTTCACAATCGGCACGACCACTTCAAGATTTCCAATTTATTTTTTATGTTGAAGATTAAAATAATCTTGCGTTACATACGTACAACATTGAAAATTTATTTTTTATTTCAAGACTGAAATTTTGTTGGTCACAAATTGATTTTAGTTGTACCATGTATGACTAAATCATGTTTGACTGTCCACTAGGCACCTTTGAAAACCTACAACTTTAGAGTTGAATACTGTTTATCAATTTTTATGGTTACAAATTTTGACAATGGAGGAAGGAGGCTTAATCCGTTATGGAATGAGTTTAGTTTTTAATCCTTTTCAACCACCAATTAAGCTCTTGAAAGTAAATCACAAGGCAAAACTCTGATGGAATAATTTGGGCTCTGATGGAAATATAAGAATTCGAATTTAGTTCGGAGTCAACTCGGCTTGAATAAGTATAAACTCATTCCAAGCATAGCCTATGAAAGCCATGGGCACGAGACACCAAATCAACGGTGAAGGGCATGAGTGACTGGTGAGTCACGGGTATGACTGGTTGGCCAAGTTATGGCTGGTCATTTAATAGCTGATCAAGATAGGATGACCAACAGAAGAAGACTTGCATTCAAGAATTCAAGGATGTGTATAAGCTCATCCTAGCTGGTCAGGGTAGACAAGTACTCCACGCGTCGCATCAAGCAGATATGAAAACTAATCACGCTACGGTTACAACAAATTGGACGTGGTGTGTTTAATGTTGGGATTTTAATGGCTTAAATTTCCTACGCAGCAGAAACAGAAACTTAAGTTTCATTCCACACAAAGCAAGTAAAGAATAAGAACACTCACAATAATACGAGAATTTACACGATTCGACTGACTGCATACCTCCACGAGACAAGAAGAAAGAATCCACTATTATTAAAAAGGATTACAATTACTCTCTCACACTCACATTATATCTGTGGTCTCAAACTTGAGCGTCTCGCCGTCTCTCTACACACACTCTAGACTTCTACATGAGTCTCTTAGGTGTACAAACGTTATTAGGTTTCTATGAAACATAAAACCCTAATATATTAAAATCCTTAGGTCAAAACTCAATCCTAGCCGCCGCGTAGAAAATTGTTGTGCGCCTAGACCGCATGAGAGGTCTTTAGACCGCTTGAGCGGTTAAAATATGCTCTCGGTTTCTTGTCTACAGAGACACATCGCCCGAGCGGCTTTTTCACCGCTCGAGCAGTCAACCCAATTTCTGATTTTTCTTCACGCTCAACAGAAACTGTTTTAACCTCTTTTCAACATTCCAACTTTGTCTAATTGTCCCATCAACCTTGGATACCAAAAATTCAAGATACCAAACCAATAATCTCCACCTTGACTCGAATTTTTGAACCATCATTATCTTGAAAATCTTTCAGTTGCCTTATCCTGCACCCCTTTCATGAGTATGGGTGCTTCACCCTCTCTGTTCATCAAACTGAATGAATTTGGACCAAATTCAAGCCACACTTAAATTTGACCATCTTGCAATCAACAGTCTTCTTATTCTTTGACAGTTTTTCAAACTCTATATTGTCAGTCTTATGTGGTAACTCAGCATTCTCCAACACTGCTACTTACCGTTGTTGACTTGAACCACAATAACCCATTTTTCTGGATTAGCTTGTCTAACTAAGCTCCACTTTGACTGCTGCACTATTCTTCTGACTATCAGACATATTTTGCTTGTCAACCTGAACAAGTCCCAAATGTTTGTGTCTCGGGTCGTCCTTACTAGAATCAGTCTGTGTGATAGTGTCAATTCTACCTATCACATTGTCCCCTACTAACTTGTAGAGATTCACGATTTTTTGCCCTTTCGTGATAATTATAGCACATTTGCTAACCTTTATTGCTCCACATTTTTCTGTGTACCCATAACCTAAAGAATCCAATGTCCCTAAAAAAATTAAATTTTTCTTTAATCTTGTAACATGCTTAACATTCCGCAAGGCCCTTACAATCCCGTCAAGCATTATTATCTTCACTGTACATGTTCCAATGGCTTGACAAGCCGTGTCATTCCCCATTAAAACTGTACCGTCGTTGCACGGCTTATACGTGGCAAATCATTCTTTGGTTGGGCACATATAGATGAGCATCCTAAATTTAATATCCATGACTTTGATAGAAAATCAAAATCAGAAGAAACTGAAAGTGCATCTCCGTTTACCTCACTGTATATCGATTCTTTGGCAAAACTGACAGATTCTGCAGACACTTTTCCATTCTTCTTTTGTTACAGATGTTGCTTCAATTGTTGGCACTAACTCTTAAAGTAACCAATTTTGTGACAATAGAAGCATTTTACGTTTTTCCTTGCACATGGCTTTAACAGAGATCTCCCTTTATTGAAACCCTCATCACTGGATCTACTCCTTCATCTGCCTGACTCAGACTTAGCCAACAACAGTCATCTTCATCCTCTCATGCGACAAAAGAGCACCGGTGACCTCTCCAAGTTCTAAAGTGGCCTTCCTGTACGTTAGAGTCATTACCAAATGATCACAGGATGTTGGAAGCCTTGCCAATAGGAGTATCGCCTTATCCTCATCATCAACCATTACTCCTTACTCCAAACCCAGATAACTGTGCGATGAGCATATTAAACACATTGAGATATTCTAAAAAGTTTGTACATTCCCTCATCTGTAGTCCATACAATTGCTTCTTAACGTACAACTTATTGGCCAAGTTTTTCTTTATGTAAAGACCTTTCAACTTCTACAAGATCTCATGTGATGTCTCAATATCAATCACGTTGTGAATAACATTATCTCTCAGATTCAGCCAAATCAAACTCGCGGCCCTAGCGTCAAGTTCTTCCCAATCGTCGTCAGTCATCTTCTCTAACTTCTTTGCCTTGCCGAGTAACTCCTTGGAGTCACCTTATTGGATCAACAAATTCTCCATCCACCTCTGTCACAGGGAGAAATTATTCTTGTCGTAAACTTCTCGACTTCATACCTGATTTTGTCATCTCTACTGCAATCTTGTAACCAAGCCTTTAACCTCACTCTGATACCAATTGTTGAGATTTTAATAGCTTAAATACCTTACAAAGCGAAAATAAGAACTTAGACTTCAATCCACACAAAACAAATAAAGAACAAGAACACCCACAAAAATACGAGAATTTACGTGGTTCGGCCGGCTGCCTACCTCTACGGGACAAGAAGAAAGAATTTACTATTATCAATAAGGATTACAATTATTCTCTCTTACACTCACACTGTATCTGTGATTTCAAACTTGAACATATTGCCGTCTCTCTACACACACTCTAACTTTCTACTTGAACCTCTTAGGTGTATGAACATTCCTAGGTTTTTATGAAATATAAAACCCTTAAATATTAAACCTCTTAAGATTACAACTCAACATAAGCCGCCATGCAAAAAATTGATGCTACACCCAGACCACTCGAACGGTCAAAACATGCTCTTGATTTCTTGTCTGCAGAGACCCACCGCTCAAGAAGTCAACCCAACTTCTGATTTTTCTTCATGCTCAATAGAAACTGTTTTGACCCTCTTTTCAGCATTCCAATTTTATCTGGTTGTCCCACCAACCTTGGATACTAAAAATTCGAGACATCAAACCAATATTTTACAAGTGTCATCAGAGTTCGTTATAAAAGATAGTCCATCAATAGAGAGGTAACATTTTGAATATTCTCTGGCTAATAGAAGATCTCAATAATTTATCATCGTACCAACCGAACTGACGTGCTCACCGAAGAGGTCACGCCAAATACCCTCCGGCATCTTTTATAACCGAGTGTTGATCCTTTTCAAGTACATCGTACGGCTCACTAAGGCTAGATGGAAAGTGGACACCATCAGGCACAGTTGGGTTAAATTTCACTCAAGTTCAATTCATTTACTAAACAAGATATAAATAAACTCAAAATTAAGCCTCTTTATTAAACAAGCTCGACCCGTATAATCTTCAATTAATAACTCGGCTCGACTCGACTCGATATAGGCTCGCTATATAAACTCCTTTAAAAGTATATATAAATACTTTTATAAAATTTGATGCTTCTATCAAATTTGATTTTTTATAAAAAGTTCAAATATAAGTTCAACCCAAGCTCCTGTATATTATTTGTGTTGGAACCATTACACAGAAATGATTAATTGTAAGAAGTTTAGCAAATGTCATCATGATCTGAGTTGATGCCTTGATGTTGAAAATGGTTCCTTGCTTGTTCATAATTATATATAAAGCACTTTTGGGTGGCAAATATGCCAACCTCCCGTCCAAACTATCAGATGACCAAAACCAGACCCCTGTTTGTGACTCAAAAAAGGCTCATATTCGGCTGATTTGGTCTCAAACATGTCTCCACTCCAGGCAGTGAGTGACCTTTGGCCTTTTGGAATAAAGCCACCAGAAGACTCCAAAAGAATGGTTCGTTATTAGCTGGCAGCCTGGCACCCTCCAATGTGGGTCCCACCAATAACCAAACCTGAATAGAGTACCATAGATCGCCAGCCAAACAAGGGTAATTATTCGGTAGTCTATGTGATGCATTGGACACGTTTATTAAAAAGATTATTTTTATAAAATAATTAATATATTTAAATTATTAATACTTAAAATATTAGTATTTGAATTGTTAATATAGTTAGAGACGGACGCATGATTTTAATTTAAGAAGGACGAATTGTTCTTGTAAGTTTTTAAGAGAACATATATTAGATTTTCAAAAAAAATCTTAGAGAGTTTTACTTATATAATCATAAAATATTTTAAACTAATACGACTATAATAGTAAATTTTTTTAAAATTTTGGGGAGGCAACCACTCTCCTTGGGTTCATCTATGAATATAGTATTTTTTATACCAAAAAATATTTAGTTAAAAGTAAGATAACTTAAGAATAAATAATACATTATTTGGTTTGATATAATTTCAACGAGATTAAAAAAATTTTATGTACAAAAATAATTAAAATAATTTCAAAACTAACTAACCCACCCCTCCCGTGAATTTTTATGAGTATTAAGTTAGTTGGGAGAAATTTCTTGAATGTCTTATCTCTCTACAAATTGTTGCCAAACACATCTCCATTTAAAATTATTAGTAAAATAATCAAATCATAAACCCTAATCCTATAACTAAACAAGACCATTGTTCACGACGTGTTCTTATTCAATTATATAATAAAAAATACTTTGTATGAAATAATATTAATTTATTTTTATTAAATAAATAAAACATAAAAATTACTCATTTATTATATATTATATATTCACATTTATCAAATGTACCCTTAAACAAGGCTACCTAATACTCCAACCACCAACAGTTCCTAATAATCTTCTGCCAAACATCCACTATTTCTTATTTTTTAAAAGTACTCCTTACATCACCCACCATGATTATGCACCCATTCAATTAGCATTATTGGAAAAAAAGTATACCCACAGAATATTCATCTCCATGTGCAACCCCAACCCAAGCAACCAACCACCACAATAGTAAAGTGGAAGTTGGAACAACTCTGATTCCAATCCAAATTGACTGAAATGCCCACCAATGCATAGAGGACTGTGGCCCTTTACGGTGATAAAATATATTTATAATGAAAAAAATATTAACTGTTGGTTTTAAAAGTTTAATATTTGTAAAATATATGAATATTCATAGCAACATATTAAAATTTAGAAAACGTACTTGTTTTGAAATTAAATTTTTTTTAATAATACGAATTATTAGACAGTGTCCATAGAATAATAATAATGATGAAGTCCTAGTAATACAGAAATACCACTTAGCACATATTCAATCACACCATTCTCATAGTAAGTCCACAAACACTATTGGTATATTTGGTTGAAGGCCTAAATTTAAGAAATTAATAATGTATTAGTTGTACTATTATAAATGAGATAATAGTAAAGTTTATTTTGTAAGAAAGTGTAAATAGAGGTGCGGTCTACCATTGATGTGAGTAAATAGTTCAATCCTAGACTGGATTAGAGTTTAAAATTTAGGATATGTTTTGAACCTTTGACAGGGCTAACTCGCACGATTTATTTGCTAAGTTTCATTGATGTGAGTAAATAGTTCAATCCCATCTAAGGCAGCATCTCCTATGGTGCTGTTAGAGTAGTTCAACTAATGAAGTATAAAGTTAAGTATAAAAGATTTGAGCCACTCTTATGAACTTGTTAATTAAGCATGAGTGTAAATAAGAGATTAAAATAAAAAAGTTAAATACCACTATTCTAATTCTGCAACCAACCAGAGCTTATGGGGTGTAACCAAATTTGAAAACCAAATTCAACGTCCCAAGAGATATTAGTGTTATTTGACGGGACTGAAATTAATAACTTATAAATTATAATATGTAATAAAAATTATAAATTATAATTAACATAAAAAAAAAAAATTATAAATTGAGCGTTTCATAAGTCCACTCAACTTCTTTTTTTTTTCTCTCTTAATAATAACTAATAACCTACGTGCAAAACAGCTTCCAAATGATTATGCAAAGTGGAAATTACATCACTGACCGAAGACTGTATGTAACAAGAGATTAGACAATAGAAAAGAGTAACAACGGGAATCTTTGTCTCTTAAAAAAGCAAGGAAAGGAAAATACGAAGAAGGGTATATTTGAAGACATAGTCCAACAAGCAGCAATAGATCATCCACAGTACAATCCTTCGATCCCCATCCCATCACAAAAGACTGGCAAAAATTCACAAAAGACTGGCAAAAATTCACAAAAGATCCAGCCAAGAACTAGAACCATATTTTTTTTACTTCAATGGGCATTCAACTAGAATGACCAAAGTGCCCTTTTCAAACTAATACCATTTAGAATATCAATGGGCAGATTTGACATTTGACTATGTAGTTCATCCGCATCAGTTGCATTGGCAGATGAACAGCCAATCCAAGAATCCAACCATTGACCACTATTTTTTTCTGAAAATAACCCCCAAATATACAGAAAACTTAAAAGAAAAAAAAAAAAAAAACAACCCCAGGAAATTGGAGATAAATTACTTTTCAGTCCCCCTACTGATCATCTCCTTGTACCTCATAATGGAGTCCATCTTCTGCAACTTCAACTGTTGCTTGAACCTGTTGATGAAATCATCAGCCTTGGCATCAACCTCGTCGTCCGCCTCCGTCACTCTAGCGTTTCCCTCCCTCACAGTCGCCGGACGACGAGCATCCACGATGTCGTCCTCCTTAAAGTGCGCAAACGCCGATTTTGCGCTCGCCGACTTCCGCATCTTGGTCGGCAGCCTCTCCGGCATCTGCCCGGACACCGGCAAGGTGTCGGAGTTAGTCCTGTTCACGTGACGGCCCTTTAGTTGTCTGTAGATTTCATCTAGAGTGGGAGGCTCCTCCTCTTCCTTCTCCTCCTCCGCCTCCGCCGCCTCCTCCTCCGGCTGTTCTTCAAAATGGGTTGGTGGAAAAACGTGTTGGGTGTCTGTTTCCGATGGATGGGTTTGTTGGGGAGCGTAATGGGTGTCTGAATCTGGGGTTGGGTGGTTGAATTGGGAGGTGGTGGTGATGGGCGGTAAGGGGTGGTTAGGTTCCGGCGATCTGGAACCGTAGAGGTTGATGGAAGTGAGGCGTTGAAGAAGAGAAGGAGATGGAGGCAATCTGGTTGGTTGTTGGTGTTGGTTTTTTTGGGTGGCTAAGCTTGAGGTGAAGGCAATGGTGCCGATCATGAGATTGAGGAGGACGAAGAGAACAGTGGGAGTGAACCAGCTGTTCATGGAGGCCCAGATCGAAGGTAAGGAAGAGACAGATTCTTCAAACATGGTGTGTGTTTGTGTGTGTTTTTAGACAGGACAACAAAAAAAAAAAGACCAGAAAAAGAAAAGAAAAGAAAGGGCTGTGGTCTGCACTCTGCGGTGAAAGACAGCAGAGCAGTAATGGAGGAGAGAGATGGGTCATCTTAATACTAGTTTCGTACAGTGCCTAAAGGCGCAATTATTTTTTTTTTTTCAAATTATTTATATATTTTAATAATTATTTTAAAATTTTATATTATTATAAATAAATTATATTAAAAAACACAAAAAAAGAAACGTAATATATATATAATTATTTTAAGTATTTAATTTTATTAAAAAAAAATGACAAGATTCTGTCTATTTTTTGAATAATTTTACGATTTAACCGTTCACAAAATAATCGGTAATTAAACCAAACAACACAATATATACATGCTCATCCTGAATTCCAACAACAAATTAAAAAAAATTAATCAAAACTTAATATAGAAAATTTTCAATTTAAAAAACTAATATAAACTAAATAAAAATTCATACAATATTTTATATTTTTAGCCTTGATTTAAAGAAAAAAAATTATATTGAAATAGAAGAATAATAGCCTTCCTCTCAAACAACGCCAACCTAAACATTGTATAAATTTTTTAGATTAAAAGAATAATAATCTTTTACCATTTTTTTTTAAGTTACTCGTGCAATTTAAAAATTTTCTAAAAGCAACAAAAAGAGCAATAAAAAGAATTCGTGAAAAATTAAACTTTTAATGATTTTTTAAAAAATATTTTAAGTGTTAATTTTTTTTTTTTAATTGGCAA
>JAULJZ010128889.1:0-32012 GCA_032270985.1 Heliamphora pulchella | reverse complement strand
TCTCCTAATAAATAAATAAATAAAAATTATAATTTAAAAAAATATTGTTAAACAAATGTTACTCAATCACTTAGCTATAGGTATCAGATGAATCTGAATTTTTATATAATAAACAAACTTGACGAGTTCTATCTAATGAACGGATTGAATCATGAAAATTTATTCAAAAAACATGCCAAACAAGGCACAACTGAGCGAAAATTTAATGATTGGACTAATTTGATCCAAAACCTAAACCATAAGGCAGGTTAATGACATTTCAGAAACTATAGGGGTGATGATTGATATTTTACTAAACCTTAGGGAAGGTCACTGTAATTTACCCAATTTTAATTGTTTTAATATAATTGGATAGAATTCACTTATTCTTATAATTGTTTACAATATTTAGGTGCCGCTAGGTAACGTTTATGTTTTCTATTTTCTGTTTTCTGTTTTTGTTTTTTTCGTAAACTGTAAACGAAAACATGTTTGGTAATTATTTTTATTTTCAAAAAATTGTAAACAGTTTTCAAAATTTACGAAATTTTAAGAAACAGAAAAAATGTGTTTTCACTTATTTTGTAAACAAATTTTGTTTGATTTTATCCGTAACGTCCAACTATCACTTTTCAAACATTTATGTTACCAAGCATGTTTTATTTTTGTTTTTTATAAACATAAGCAAAAACATATTTTTTGTTTTTTGTAAACAAAAACAAAAAACTGTAAACGTTACCAAACGGGCCCTTAGTATTTAGTTTATTTAATTAAGATGATTAGTGGGCAATTATGGCAATATTTGATTTATTAAAAGAATTTGGCATCATGAGAATTGTTTTAAATTAAAATTTTGAAGTAGGCCACTTGGCACTAGTAGGTGGGTCGACCATGAGGGGTATTATGGTCTTTTTGTTTTATTTGTATTTTATTTTATTTGTTTGTTTGTTTATTTATTATTATTATTACTATTATTTTTTTATAATTATAATTCTAAGTTATTTTATGGAATTGTAGGATTTTAGATCGTAAATTTAATTTGGTTAATCTAATTCTTATCGGTTTGGATCTATTAAATTACGAGGTTTTAAAATTGGGCTCTTACACTATCATTATACCTTGAGATTTTGGTCTCTTCCTGAACTTGATATGGTCAATATGAGATCGTGGTAATGCCACTTGGGCTAGCCAACGCACCGATAATATTTATGAGTCCGATAAATAAGATTTTCTTGCCATACTTGGACCAATTTATCGTCATTCTCATTGATAGCATATTGGTATACACACAATCAGAAGTGGAGCACAAACAACACTTAATAATCGTTTTTCAAGTCTTGAGGGACAAGAAACTGTATGCAAACCCAAGTGCTAGTTTTACTTAGAAGAAGTGAAGTTCTTGGGTCACGTTATATCAAGGGAGGGATACCGATTGATCCAACTAAAGTAGAGGCGGTGTCAGATTAGAAACCACTAAAGTCGGTGTTTGAGATATGGAATTTTATACAGCTGGTCAAGTACTATAGAAGGTTCTTATAGGACTTTTCAAAATTGGCCAAACTAACGAACCATTTGACCCAAAAGGTAGTTAATTGAACCTTGGATGAGACCTATGAGGAGTCTTTCCACGTGCTGAAGATGGGACAAGTGAGTGCCATAATACTTATTGTCTTGGAGTGAGATGTAGGTTATATAATGTTAGGGTTGTCTACTGAGAATCATGCATTAGATTTTGGTATTTATTTTTATTTATTAACAAAAATTTTTTTTTATTTTAATGAGAACTTATATGAGCAATATATGTATTTCATTATTTATTTAATATTATGCATAAGTATCTTTTATTCTACATAGTAGTTAATCTGGTATGTAGAGTTTGGCTTACATACGGAAGATCAAATTATCGATTTTTGTAAAATATAAATTTTTGATTCACAGTTTTAAATAGAACTGGACACACCATCGGAAGTGCTGTAGCACAGTATTTTAGTAGATCTGTCTTGATTATGGGAAACAATAATTATTTCGATAATTATTTCGACTAATTATGCTAGTACACCTTGCATGTATTGAAAGAACCGTGTTGGGGTAATTAATTTTATACTGACTATATAAATTAATTAACACCCTATGGTTATTATGAGTGCTTATACTCTTAATCCCAAAGTAATTATTAAATATGTATATTTAATATTCATTATTTTAATTCATTAAATTGTGCGATCTTTTATGAGTCTATAATTCTGGTGAGTTGGATAATAGCATTACGTATATAGTGAATATTAATTATTGATAGAATCCAGATCCCGACATGGGATTGATGATACCTTCTTAAAAAAACTTTTAACTTTTGATCGTGCAAAATCCTGTAGGTGGATTTTATAATCTAACATATCAAATAAGTTAAATGGGAGGTCTTAAGGAATTATTAAAGAAATCGATTAAATATATTTGTTAGTAATTTAATTTAATAGACATATATTTATAATCTTAACGTGGGGAGAAAAATAAGCATATAATAATGGAAGCTCGAATATTCGTTTTTAAGAAGAAGACCGAGAGTGCAATTACAATTATTTAGTAGTATGATTTGTAATTTATGTTTTTAAAAAATTGCTTCTAAGTTGAAATGGAATTTCCTAATTACATTATAAACTAGTGTCTAATATACTCCTTAGATCCCTACTGTAGTCTATTTATATGCCATTATATCCATGACCGCCAAATAACACATTCATTCAGTCTCTTAGGGCCTATTTGATGTCCATTATAGGAGGTGGGATTGGGAGGATTCCCAATCCGATGGCTAAGTTTATTCTATGTTTGCTTTGGATCAGTTGGGCTAGACTAACAGCTCGGTCGGACTGTTAATCCCACCCAGAGCCTACTTTCATAATCTCACGTCCAATCCAGTATTGGTAATGCAGTCCGGATGAATTCAATTTTTGTGAATGATTTTACCTTCGTTTGAAAGAAAGAGAAGAAATTAATGAAAATATTAATAAAAAAATAAAAAATTAAGTAATTTATTATATTAATATTAATATTAATATTAAGTTATTTTATTAAGTAATATTATTATTAAGTAATTTATTAATATTAATTAATTAAGTAATTTTATTAATATTAAGTAATTTTAATATTAATATTATAAATTAACTTATTAACTTATAAGTTCTAATTTATTTAATCCAAGAAGTGAATTTGAAAATTAAAAAAATTAATAAAAAATACAAAAATTAAAATAAATAACGTAAAATTTAACTTATTAGCTTATTTAAGTTAATTTTAAAATAAATTAACTTAGTAGCTAATATAAAAAATTAAAATATATTTATTACTTTTTTAGTACAAAGGTAATATTGAAAATTCATAAATTTAATCCAATCTCACACTATTTAATCCCACTCAAATCAAACATGAGTTTCTATAATCCATCACTTAATTCTACTCAAATCAAACACAAAAAGCTAATCCCACCTCATTCATAATCCTATTTCATTATTAATCTCACCCCACCTCATTTCTAATCCCACCTCACTACTAATTCCACTCAATTTAACTTAGGATTTTCACGTGTTTGTAAGAACTAGAAAAATGATAAGGTAGTTAGACATGGTTGAGAACAAGAAGGATTAGAGCTCGCACTCTATTTTTGTTTTCGATGTTTGAGAATACAATAGAAGATTTGAGCGAAAACGAGATTGTCAATTTTCGTACTGTGTTGATTTTTAGATTTAAGTTCAACTGTTGAAACTAAATCAAATCAGAGAGATCACGCAGGTATAATTCCTATTCCATCTTGTAGTTGTATCGAGTTTCAATTTTTGAGTTTCAAGTGTTGTTTCGTTTATTCCGTACGGATTTCGTCTGGACGGTTTTTCATCTGTTTGGACGGTGCGACGCTATACATTTTTTTTGTTGTATATTTTTTGTCCCACGTTGCGTTTAATACGATTTATACGCGGCATCATTGTTTCATGGAATTCCGATCCCTTCACATTTTGAGTTAGAACCATATATAGTTATACATGTATATTAAAACAAAGAAAAAAAGTAAAGGAAGGCAACGGTCTGTTGCGGTTCATAATTTCGTTGTTTGTGTATATATGTAAGTGTGACATGTGTGTCTATTAGACAATATTAATTTTTGATGTGACATTTTGTAAATGTCAAAAAAATAAAATAATTTTGACTTTTTATTTTGTTCTCACTCATCTCTTATGTTTTTTTTTTGTAAAAAATTAAGTAAAAAATTATTAATTTTTATTTCTTCTATTTTTACTAATTCAATAAAAAAATAATATTTTTTATTTTTTTTATTTTTTCTACTTTTTTACATCTATAAATTAAAAATTAATAAAATTATATTTTCAATTGAGTGCCTTAAAATTGACTAATTACTAATTATTAAATTATTAATATTACTTTTTGTTTACTCTTAAATTTCTAAAATTAGAAATCTATTTATTATACAATATAGAATATTTACTATGACATTTGCATATGTGTAAAAAATTTAACCATAAAAATGAAATAATACATACCTTTTATTTTGTTCTCTCACATTTCTCATGCTCTTCTATAAAAAAAAGTAAATAAAAAATATTAATTTTTATTACTTATTCTTTTAATAATCCAATAAAAATTAAAATAGTTTTTCTTTTGTTATTCTTTCTATTTTTTACATTTATAAATTAAAAAACTAATAAAATTATATTTTTAATTAAGTGTCTTAAAATTAGTTAATTAATTAATTATTAAATTATTAATATCATTTTTATTTCATTCTTAAATTTGTAAAATTAGATATTTATATAAAAGAATAAAATAAATTAATGTGACATTTATATACATGTGTAAAACATCTAACCATTAAAATGAGAAAATCAGCGTTCCTTTTTGTTGTCTCTTCTTTGTCATGTTATTAGTTGTAAAAAAGTTTTTTAAAAAATTAACATTCATTTTTATTACTTTCTCTTTCACTAATTCAATAAAATAATAATATAACTTTTACTTTTATTATTTTTTTACTTTTCTACACTCATATATTAAAAATTAATAAAATTATATTTTTAATTGAGTACCTTAAAATTAGTTAATTAACTAATTATTAATTTGTTGATATTGCTTTTTGTTTCACTCATAAATTTTTAAAATTGAATATTTATATAACAAGATAGAATTTTTAATGTGACATTAATGTAAGTGTTAAAAATCTAACTATTGAGATGATACAAATAATTTTGTTTTAGTTTTAGTTTTATTTTTATTTTTTCACCTTTACAAATTAACAAATTAATAAAGTTGTATTTTGAATTAAGTGTATTAAAATTGATTAATTAATTAATTGGTAAATTATTGATATTACTTTTTTACTTCAATCTTAAATTACTAAAATTTGATATCTATATAATAAGTTAGTAGACTTGATGCGACTTTTGTATAGTAATCTAACGGTGGATAGATTGTGAAGTAAGTAACAGTTTCGATTGCATTTGTATTAGAAAAGTAATTTATGCATTTTGAATAATAAAAAAAGTAATTTGTATAGTTGTGTAATCACAATAAAGCATGAATTTTTTTTTCCCTGTGGCGGTGTTTGAATTTTTTTGGTATTTTTAGTATTTTAGTTTGTTGTTTTGGTTGATAGTTTTTTTTTTTAATATTGAAGTTGATTGATGTTGGAATTCTTTCTATTATTATTTTTTAATATGGGGGAGTACTTTAGGCACGAATTATCCTTAATAGATATTACAAAATATAACCTACTTCATGTGACATTCATCTTTTTATCAATAGGTTGAGATTGTTTCAAAAAATTATAAAATGTAAAAATCTATAAAATGTTAAAATCCAAGGGTTGAGATTGTTTCCCTGCAAATTCAAACCTTTTTCCTCCTCCTCTTCCCCTCTCTCTAGCTTGTGATGCCTTTTTTCGCCCTTTTCATTTCGAAATTAACCTTAACAAACCCAACACTCCACTTCTCAGATTCAGTAATTAAAAAACTTAACTTTTACTATATATGTACACATATACTGCTTTGAAAATATAATTAATTTTGTATATTTTTAGGTGTTAGTGATGAAATTACTAAGAAAATAAATTTAAAAATTATTTTTTATTTAAAATTAGTTTTATAGTTAAATTATATATAAAGTGCCTTCAAGCACAAGTAATTACTACAAATATATTATTTAAAATACTATTTGTGCTAAAACAAAAAAATAATAATTTGACTGAATTGTTCTGTTTGAGCTAAATATCATACTTTTTGTTTAAAAGATAATTTTTTTTATTTTCCCAATTTGCTTCGATGAGATAAACTTGAAAAGTATTTTTTTTTACCAAATATTGGTTTATCTTGACTTATTTTTATTTTTTTGATTTTTTTTATATTTTGATAAAAAAATTTATTTTATCTGCTCGTCTTAATGAAAAAAATTCAAAAATTATAATAATTTAGTTAAATAATAAAAAATTATTAAAAACAAAAATAAATTAAATAAAATTAACAAATAAGCAATTCCTCCAAACAGGTATAAAAAGGAGGTGTCCTGAACCGGAGGCCGGCGCTACCATTCTCGCTTTAATAGTGAACCGGACCAATCGATGCAAAGGGATTTAAAGACCGTTCAATCGTCCCTCGCTTGAAGCCAAAAGGGTTCTGATTTCTGAGTTTGTGGAGTATTCTTCAATTTCTTCAACACTATTCTTCTTCTTTCATCATCAGGTATTTCCTTCTCTCTCTCTCTCTCTCTCTCTCTCTCTCTCTCTCTATCTATATATATATGTATGTATGTATCTATTCCTGTATGTAAAGTTCGTAAACTGTGGCTTAACGTACTTGCTTCCCGTCGTAAGTTCTTGTATCTAGAATCGTTATTTTTAGCTCCATCTTGGCAATCGTGATTGATTAATTCCTCATTTTGAAACAGAAGAATTTCACAATTTCAAACTGAAAAAGTTTCAGTGTCTTAATAAATCAAAGGTTTCTATATTTCTTGTACATAATTACGGAATTACATATGCCATACGAATCTTGTTTAATAGATCTCAATAGATAGGTTTCAAAAATATCGTTTCCATGAGAAATGAATGTATATGGTGAAAGTTATGATATTTTAAAGTTTGAAATTGTAAAAATAGTTGCCTCACATTATTGAAATTGCTAAATACTTGAATGAAGGACAAAATCATTGAAAAGTTGCTGAAAATGTAAAAGAGGGTAAATGAGCATAGTTGTTATCGTGAATCGTTTTTCTATTTCTACGTATCGTGTATCGTAAGTTTGCTAAAATCATTAAAAATAAAAGTTATAAGACATGTATAAAGCATAAATGTTGCAAAAATGGAACAAAACATAGCTTACTACAATAAAAATAGTTTAAATGGTTCAAGATCAAACATTCCAACAAAAGAAACTAAACACATAGCCATCTAGTTCAAGTTTAGTAACGAAAAATCTAAAGTTTTTAACTAAATGAAATATAACAAAAAAGGCTAATTTGTGAACAAAAGTTTTCATACTGTAGCAGAGTAGCAACAGTTGCAAAGCAAGCTTAGAAATGAGAATAAGTTAAAACCCTAAGTAATGGAGAACTTGAGCTGTTTAAAAATAATTTTTTTACTTCAAACCCGAAGCAAAGTGGGTCGAAACAGATTTGGCCTTTGGGCTTTATCGTTTTTGCCCCGACTCGAAGACAAAATGGATTGTTGTCTTCGTGTGTCTGGATTCGATGATGAACAACTCCAAAATCATCAAATTTTCACTCGATTCATTTCTTCTAGGTAGATCGATCACCATATACTTCAAATCGAAGTACAAAAACTAGAAAACATGAGTTTTTGCTGATGCATATACGCAACAATGATCGACACAAATTTGGGTTTGAAAACCGTAAGAATTTTTGCTAAATCTAAACTTAAATCATGTTAATTTTCATCGAAGTGGCTCAAATCATGTTTGTAAGCATCGATATCTAGAAAAATTGCAAAAAATAATGATGAAACTAGAGTTTTTTTTACCTTTGCGACCTGACCCGAGCGCGAAAATACCAGAGTTCGTGCGTACCGTTCGAATCGCACTATCGATGTAATTCAATTTGTATCGTTCGATGCAGCCTCTGTATTGCACGATTTCTGCATTCAACGATACAATGGACCGATACGACTCAAAATGGTCTCTAATCGATACGTATCGTGTATCGTCCAATATTGACAATTATGTAAATAGTTCATATACTGGTACTTTCACCTAATTGTCCCCTCATTTAGGCAGTAGGAAATGAATGATTGGATTTGAAATGAAGGGATTTGAGGTTTACTTTGGCAAAATCCTAAGTACAACTATTAGAGGTTAGTTGATAATTTTGAAGTCGAGAATTGTATAAAGGTGAAAGAAATGTATGCTGTTAAGATCATTGTACAAAGAATCCTTTATGGAATGTGTTCTTTTAACTATATTCACCATGTTAAAAGTGGGAAAAAAGGGTCGTATAGTATAGTAGAGCCTGGGAGTGTTAATCGGTATGAAACTAGCCTTCACCCATATTTTTGTGAAGAGTTGGATTTCCATGACTCGAACTTGCGCACAATGCTAGTATCACTTTCTATCGCTTTAGGTTAAGAACCCCGACTAAGGGAAAAAGATTTTGATTTTTCTTATGTTTTTTTTTGAGATTTGTAGGAAAATGGAATGAAATTACTTATTAATTGTGACCAAACAAAAAAAATGATTTTTTTTTATAAGTGCCTACTTGTTCTTTTCTAATTTTCTTGGTCAACCAAGTAGAAAATTTTAGCCGTAGTTGTCAAATCGAGAATCATATTGTGAATTGAAAAACTAGATTTGTGAATCGGGAATCAAATTGAGTCAGGAATCATAAGATCAAAAAAATGTATATTGTAAAAAATTATGCTGAATAATTTGTATATATGAATTAAATTAATATAAATTGGTTTGGATAAATATTTTACAATAATCACACAAGGACATGTTTATGTCACCTAACTAGAAATACATTTGCTTTCGAGCTTCGTCATAATGTGTGTCCAAATTCCACCAACTATAAGATTATTTAAAATCCATAATATTTTCCCTTTTGACATCAAAAAATGACTAAAAACTTTTAGGAGTATGATAAACAGAGAACTGGTGATATAACTATCGAGTTTAAACATAAAACACATTAAAATGTCTCTTATATACTTATTGTTCAAAAAGGTAAAATAAAATGTTGTTTAAATTTATAATCATTAAATCTCACCGATCTATCATATTAAATTATGTTTATTTTTCCAAAATAGCAATAGATAAGTAATATGTATTGATTCTTTATCTTTAAACATTTCGGTACATATTTCTCATAAAAAAATAAGAAAGAAGAGTTTTGTACACGTCAACTCTAACTAGATTCTATGAAATGTTTTCATAACCAAATGACTAACAAATTATGCATGGGGATGATACACCTGACATAATTATAGTTTAACATTTAAAAAAAGAGGAAATATGATTTTGAACTAGTCTGACTCAATAGTGTAAAAAATAACACAGAACGTAAATTGTGAATTGAATTATGAATTGAACTATGAATCGTAAAATTCAGCACAGATTCTATCTCAAAATAAATTCACTTATGGATTCATATCGATTCGTGCGTGTATCATGAATCGAATTGTGAAATACATTTACAATCTTAAGATTCTAATAACTATGATTTTAGCTTCTTTCCTTCATTTACCTTCCTTTTTTCTTTGCTTTTCTTTCCTTTCCATTTTCCTTACAAATCCTAGAAACACAAACAATTGGGTAATGTACCGATGACACAATTATGATGTCGTGGTTCTGTTCTTGTTGATTGGATATTTTAACAGGTTAATTTCTTCAGTTTTAAGCATATTTATATTTATATATTTATATTTAAAAATAAGACGTTTTAGGCATAATTATTTCCTTCAGAGTGAACTTTAGTAATCCAGACCACCAATTGCATGTCATTGTGATGTTTTGATTCTTTGTACTTCAATGTGATAAAGTGACAATGTACCAATGACTTGCCTGGCTTATATGTATACCTTAAAACTCATTGTATTTGTTCATTTGATATTCATGACCAACGCATCCGTATTAGAACTAGGATTTGAATGTTTGAACCTGGCACCTCCCTATAGATGCGAGCTCAGCTAATACCTGGTGAAATAACATAGTGCACTTACATGTTCTCTTTGTGCTTGCTTTCTGAACCTTACATAATATAGTTTATTTTGTGCATGTCGTATGGAGTCATCTTGAACCAATCGGAATCCTGTTGCTTGTAGTACGATATGTAGTGTAATAGGTTAGGAGGATATGGTCTAGTGATTTTCTAATTCATTGATGACACATTGAGCAACCAAGTTTAAAAATAGATACCCAAGTGGACTTCTAAAAATATAGTGCTTTTGTAGAGTGATTAGAAAGTGCCCTAAGACTTCATGTTATGGTCCACCATACTAGTATAGTCTCAAGAAACTCAACTAGGCAAGGCCTTCATCTGACTATTTGGGTTCCCGGCATATATCTAGTTTACTATTGTTTACCATCTAAGCTCATAATTTTAGTTGAGACTGATAACAAAAAGAATGAAAAATATTATTATTGCATATTAATTAAAGGCTTAAACACAAAAAATAAAGTTACAATATATATATATATATAAAGCAAAACTTAAACCCTAATTAGCCTTAAAAAACTAAACTACTCTTTAGCTAACAATATAACCGAAAATACAATTTTGCATCCCCTTCAAACTCATGACGCGAGCCCCCAATGAGCAGTGAGAGTTTGTCAAGCAAAAATCGAAAACGAGCCAAAATGTGAGTCTTGCTAAAGAAATTGGCAAACTGTAAGGACGAGAAGACGAAAGGTAGATCAATAGTAAAAATCTAAAGATCTTGACAAACAAAATGACAGTCAATCTCTATATACTTAGTACACTCATGGAAGATAGAGCTGTGAGCGATCTGAACGACACTTTTGTTATCAGAGTAAAGAGAGGTAGGAGAAAAGATGGAAATACCCGAATCAGTGAGTAGTCATCTGAGCCAAACAATTTCAGTAGCAGCATGAGCCATAGCACAATATTCAGTTTCAGCAGTAGAACGAGCAATGACAGACTGTTTCTCGCTCTTCCAGGAGATGAGAGTCACCGAGAAAAATGCAAAAACCAATCGTAGACTTGTGATGAGATATGTCACCAAACCAATCAGTATCAGTATAAGCCCAAAGAGTCAAAGACTATAAAGAAGATAATAATAAACTCTAAAAGATAGTACTACGAATATAACGCAAAATATGAAACAAAGCAGCATAATGAATGGAGCGAGAAGCAGAGATAAACTGACTGACCACATGGACAGTGTACACAATATTAGGACGAGTCACAATAAGATATACTAAACACCGAACTAACTCTCGATAAACAGTGGGATTCTCAAGAAGAACACCATCACAAAGAGAGAACTTGTCATGCAACTCAATGGGAGTATCTACATCTTATCATCAGTGAGATGAGCACGGTAGATCACTTTGTTCGCATATTTTGACTAAGATAAGAAATAGCCTTCAGGTGAAGAAGAAACCTCTATACCAAGAAAGTAGCAAAGATGACCTAAGTCTTTCATCTCAAACTCACAAAACAGATGTTGTTTCACTTCAGATATAACAGCAGAGTTAGAGCTAGTGATGATCATGTTATCCACATATAATAACAAAATAACTAACCCAGTAGGAGTGTGGCGGAGAACAAGTGCAGAATCATGAGGACTAGGAGTAAAACCAATATGAGTAACAGTAGACTAGAAACGCTCATACCAAGCACAAGGAGAATGTTTCAAACCATGTATGGCACGCTGAAAACGACAAACAGTACTAAGAGCAGGAGGGAGGCCCGGAGGAGGGCACATATAAACTTCCTTGTTAAGATGTCCATTGAGAAATAAATTTTTGACATCTAGCTGAAAAAGAGGCCATTGACGAATGGCAGCAACAGAAATCAAAGTATGAACTATAGTCATCTTAGCCACGGGTGCAAAAGTTTCCTTATAATCAATTCCATACTCCAAAGAAAAACCCTTGGCAACTATCGTGGCCTTATAACGCTTCAGAGAACCATCCAAATGAGTTTTAACTTTGTAAACCCGCTTACATCCAATAACGTTTTTATTTACAGGCAGTGGAACCAAATCCCAAGTACGAGTTTTTTGAAGAGCAATTAATTCTTCTTGCATGGCATTGATCTAGTTTGGATCAATACAGGCTTCTTTATAAGGCTCAAAGTAAGCATGAATAGCAGATAAAAAATCACGATAAGAAGGCGAAAAACAGGTATTAGAAAAATCAAGTGTTACCAGCGGAGTACGAGTACGCAAAGTATAACGCCTTTCAGGGGATTAGGATCCACTTTGACAGGGGGAATTGTGTTGGAACTAGTGGATATGTGTTGAGAAGGGGGAGGTAGCCTACGAGAATAAACTCATGGGAGAGACGAAACAGCAGAAGGACGAGACTGAGAAGGAAGTTTAGAACGTCGAGAGTACGAGTAAACTCGTTGGAAGGCACATCATTCGGGAAAGGATCAATAACAATTAGATCCTCTTTGGGAATAGGGGTATGTTTAGATGATAGAATAAAATATAAGAGACGCTCAAGAAACACAACATGACAAGAGACATAAAGGCGTTTAGATATAGGATCATAACGCCGATATCTTTTTTGTTGAATACTATAACCCAAGAAGACATAAAAAGCGAAACGAGCACTAAGTTTATTCCGCTCTCTTTTGGAAAAAAGGAAAAAGCAAACAAAACCAAAAACACGTAACAAAGAGTAATTGGGAGTGTGACCCATCAATTTTTCATAAGGAGAAATGCCAAAAAGAAGAGGTGTAGGTATGCGATTAAGAAGATATGTTACAGTAAGAACTGCTTCTCCCCAGAAAGTAGCAGGGATAGATGCGGAAGAAGGGAGCGAGTTGTGTGAAGGATGTGCCGATGTTTTCTTTCAACTCTATCATTTTGTGCGGGAGTGCCAGAACATGAAGATTGATGAATAGTGCCAGATTCAGCTAAAAAGTTAGTGAATTTGATAAGAAAATACTCTCCATCCCAATCAAAACGAAGGGTCTTGATAATTGTAGAAAATTTGGTGCAAACTATGGAGTGAAAAAGGGAGATAAATACGGAAGAAATTTGATTTGTGAGACGTCAAATACACTTAACAAAACCGACTATAATTATCAATGAAGAAAACATAATACATTGACCCACCTTTTGTTGCAATGGGGAAATGACTCCACACATTAGTATGAACAAAAGAGAAAAGAGATGCAGATAACAAAGCGCTATTAGAAAGGATAGTGCTAACATTTTTGCAAATTTACAACTAGTGCATTTAGAAATGTTATTGGCAGACACTTTACCCAAGTAACCAGACTGAACTAGTTTTAGACGTTCACTAGACAGATGACCTGACTTAGAATGCCAAAGGTAAAAAAGAGAAGAATGCTGATCTAGAAAAAAAATAAATAAATAAAGCCGCAGAGGGGGAATCTAATGGGAGATGCAAACTTTCCAACACATAAATCACCAATCCTATGCCCGTTCCCAACTTGTTTCTAGGACGTCCGATCCTGAACAACATAATCAGAGAAAAAAATAAAACGTCAAAACTAAAATCATAAAGCTGACTAATAGATAATAAATTGATAGTCAATTGTGGAACATAAAAGACATTAGGTATTAATAATGAAGAGGATGAAAAAGGAATAAAAGAGCCAGTAGAAACAACTTGCATAGAAGTACCATTAGCAGTAGAAATAGTGATTGGAGAAAAAGGGAAAATACAATGACTAAGACTAGACAAATCAGGTGTCATATGATGAGAAAAAATGGAATTAAATATTCAAGTGGTGGGGAAATACTGAGAAGATAAGAACTATACAAACTTGAAGAGAGCGTAGTCATAGCAAATGCATAAAATTGGAGCCCAAGGGTACCTACATGTTCTGTGGTCTAAAACTGTTCAAACAAAGACTGCACTAAAGAGATTAGAGCACCACTGAAAGGCGAGAAAACCTAACGCGCATGCCAAAATTGTGAAATAATTGTATCTAATTCTCAAGCCAAAAACTCATGCCCAATGCGAATAATTCCCATGCAACTTGATATTATAGCTTGCAATTTGATCATTCAGCAAGTCAAAGAACAGAAATACCAAAGTCTCACAGCGATGAATCAAATATCGTGAACCAAATAGATTTTGCAAGCAAACCAAGGTCAACCAAAGGAATGAAATCTGGTGCACACTGAATAAGAACCAAAAGCCAAAACAGAGAACCAATAACAAATACTGAATGTCAAACAAGGAATTAAAGGCCAGACTTGAAGAAGGGAAACAGAAAAACTCCAAAGAGGCTCTGTCGATGGCTATGGTTATATAGGCAGCCGAAGAATTCAGGAAGGGTCATCGAAAATTACAGAGGCTGAAGGGAGCCTCGTCAGTGGTCGGTGAGCCAGAAAAATGACTGTCGGTGGTCATAGATGCAGGGGAGATCCTTGTCGGTGATTGGCAGTGGTCGTCGGAGCTTTGTCGGTGGTCATTGATGGTCGTCAGACTTAGGGGAAGGGTCGGCGATTGTCGTCGGTGGACACTAGATAATGAAGAAGGGTCAGCGAGGTTGGTAGAGCTCGCAAAGTTTTCAAACCAAGGAGAAAGAGGGGTTGCAGTGGTTCAATGGTCTTCGTTGGTGGTCAAGGAAGCGTTGCCGGTGGTTGCTGTTGTACTCTAGGAGATCCTTGATGGTCGGCGATGCAGAGGATTGCAACTAGGGTTTGCAAAGAGTGGCAGCTAGGGTTTGCAAAGGCAGCTAGGGTTTGCAAAGGGTTCTTCGGGGAAGGAGTCGACGGTGCCAAAGAAGAAGTTGACGGCGCCGGAGAAGGAGGAGGTCGGTGGGCTAGGGTTTTAATGTTTGCTCTGATACCATAATAACAAGGAGAAGGAAGAATATTATTATTGTATATTAATCAAAGGCTTAACCACAAAAGAAAAAGTTAAAAAATATATATAAAAAAATTTAAACCCTAATTAGCCTTAAAAGACTAAACTTCCCAACTAACAAATAACAAAATAACCGAAAATACTATTTTACAGAGACATGAGCATGTTTACTTTACCACAACTCACGTCAATGTTGCTTTTTCCATGCTCAGGCAACACTTCAATGTAGACCACTTTCAATTGCTGTTGCTTCCTCTATACATGGATGTGGATTTCTAGTTTCTTATATATTTATTTCTATTCATTACCTCGAGAATAGATATATGAGGAAATTTAATTGTCAATACTGTTTTGACTATTTATTTTCCGTGTATTCTGAACCGATATTTGAATACCACTTAACCTAAGGCATATGTTACCCTTACCTGACCTAGTTAGGGAGAAGAAAAATCAAGTTAAGTTTGAGGAGCACTAGGCACTACGATTGATATGAGTGAACTGGTGTGCGGTATATTCTTATATTATTAGTGCATTATATTTGGCAAAAAGGAGAGTTTTAGTTTTTAGATTCGACACAGCAGTCCAGTTCATGATCCCAAGGTTGAGAGTTGAAACCAAGGTTGTGGACTCCTTTGTTCAGGTTGTCGTTGCTAGACTGGGAGGTTGACTCAGTGGCAGACTTGCTGCGGACCTTTTTCTACTTTTGTTGTCCAAATAGGTTTAGAGGACGATATGGTGTGTATTGCTTTTTCGAATGGCTTGTACTCAGTGGTGTCTCTTTTTAAGGACGTTGTGGGTTTGGGGATCACAACTTCTATTGGAAAGGGGCTTGGTGTGCTAAGGCTCCTCCTATAATGGCATTTTCTTCTTGGACTGTATAGAAGGAAGCTATTCTCACCGTTGATAACTTGAGGAGTAGGGGTCAAATTTTGATAGATTAGTGTAGCTTGTGCAGGGAAGCAAGAGAATCAGTAAATCACTTGTTACATTGCTCGGTGGCTACTCAGATTTAGGGTTTGTTGTCTATATTTGGGGTTTCTTGGGTGGTGCCTTGTTCAGTGGGGGAGGTTTTTTGTCCGTTAGTATAGGGGTTGCCTCAGAACTAGAAGGCTTGGTGTTTGGTGCCCCTTTGTATTATGTGGTGCTTGTGGAGAGAGAGAGACCACACATCCTTCGAGGGCATTGAATACTCTATTCCTATTTTGAAAGGAACGGTGCTTTCAACTCTCTCGTTTTAGGCTACATGGGGATTGTTTCTTTTCTTTGGTTGCTTTTTATAAAGATTTTGGGGGATTTGTGTTTTCACTTTGATTTTCATTGAAATGTAATGGCCTCGTCCTGAGAGGTCAATGGTGCTGCACTGCTGTTACTGTTGGGTGCATTTCTAAAATCTAAAAAAAAAAGGTTGTAACCAGTTGATAATGATCCTGCTTACAACAGGATAGGATCCAAGCAAACGACCTTGCCCCACTTTTTTTTGTGTGGAAAGCACTTGCCATCAGACCTTTATTTCTAAAATCTAATGTGCCAGATTAATCTCTCTCACCTTCTTTCAAATGTTTGAACTTAGTCTAACAAAATTGTATTTGGACTAGATTCTGTAGGTATGATGACCAACTCTGGATTACTATCTGTGATTCTGATTTTGTGTGCTACTGCATGCAGGTAACTGTCAAGTTTTGGACCGAAAACATGGCCAAGCATCATCCTGATTTGATCATGTGCCGGAAGCAGCCCGGAATTGCCATTGGACGGCTATGTGAGAAATGTGATGGAAAATGTGTAATTTGCGACTCCTATGTGCGGCCTTGTACACTCGTCCGAGTTTGCGAAGAATGCAACTATGGATCCTTTCAGGGTCGCTGTGTTATATGTGGAGGAGTGGGAATTTCAGACGCCTACTACTGCAAAGAGTGCACACAACAGGAGAAAGATCGCGACGGGTGTCCAAAAATTGTCAATTTGGGGAGTGCCAAAACTGACTTGTTCTATGAGCGTAAGAAATACGGTTTCAAGAAACGATGACGGCATTTGGTAAGTTATGTTCATTTATTATTGTGTATTTGAAATGTCAGAATTGTGCGGTAGGATCTGTATTCGTAGGCGTTGCTAGGCTTCTTTGTTCCTGAAAATGTAGTGAGGTGGTGGACAAGCGAAATTGAAACTCCCTCTAAATCGAAACTGATGTAATGATGTCTATTGTTAGCCTTGAAGCTTGTTTTTTTTTTTTAATAAATAATTCTGGAGATTTGTTTTTTGGTATCTTTATATGATGCTAATCCATTGGATGTTGAGTTCTATCCATGAGCATAAGGTGCTTTTTGTGTGGCGATTAGTGACTTATAAAGCCAAAAAGAGTCTAGTCTTGTTTGGCAACTCCAATATTTGTAGTTTTTTTAGCATATCATTGTTTTGTCTTTTTGGCTTTCTACTTATCATTTGTACTTTTGACCAACTTTCATAACAACTTTTTTAAAATATTATAATTTTTGGAATTGACATTCGTTTTTTTTATAAAAATTATATATTTAAAACTTTATTGTCTAAATCTATCAAATAAAATTCATATTGAATATGAAATTATGTACAAAATAATAAAATTATTAATTAATAATTATGTAATTTAGTATAGTTGTTTATTTGTTTTAAAGTGATTTAAAAGCTATTTATCAAGTCTGTCTTAAGTTTTACCAAACGATCTTTTGTACGTATTTGACTTGAATGATTTGAAACAAGTAAAAAAAAACGGTCACTTAAAGTCAAGTTAGCAATGAAGCCAATCAAGAGAGATTTTTGTGCTGTCTTTTATGTAAATGATGATCTTCATGACCAAACTTGCATGGTTGAGTTCTGTTATTGGGAGTCAGACCCAGCTGATTACTGTTGCCATTTGTTCTAATTAAGTAAATTAGATGGTAGGGGGGTTTATGGGTCGGGTTTGGTTGGGCTGACCTTTAATTTATAACCCAATCGCATGCATTTGATTTTTTGATTTTGTTAGTCATAACCGATTAGTGGTGCTGGGTCATAACCGATTAGTGGTGCTGGGACCCTTGCTGTAACGTTAATCACAGTAGTGGTGCTATGGAGGCGATTATTTTTTATTCAAAAATTTAAAATTTAATCAAAATCGTTTACTATGTTGAATTAATCGAGTAGGTAATTCTTATAAAAAATCAGATCAATAAAAAATTATTAACCATATGATGTGGATATATTTATTTGACAGTTTATTCTCAAAATATTATAAGCTAATTAATTTTTTAAAAACAAAATTAGATATATGGTATGTGAGACCTGGTTCCTTTTTAATTTTGTAATATATATGCGACGTGTTGTATATTTCTTTATTCGTCATAGAAATACTTGTTTCTATATGTTTTATGTATGTGCTGCTTTAGATATGCATGTTGGTTCTAATCTCGGTCCCGTTGGGCGTTGTGGCAGAAGGTTGAAAACTTTCTAAGTAGGACCGCTCGATCGGTCCTTAGACCGCTCGAGCAGTTTGTTTCGCGTGGGCTATATAGTGACAGCTAGTGACCTGGGTTTTTGTGCCATAGCTGCTTGTGTAAATTTCTCTTTCTCTCCCTTGAAAGCAAAACCAAAATCTTAGCATTCTCCCTAACTTTTGGTTTGCTTTGGGCTCGATTTTTGGCGTTGCGATAGTAGATCGTCAATATACTCGCTTAGAGTTTTGCATTCATCAGAGTGAAATCTCGTTTTGGCGACTTTGGTTTTTCTCCAATTGTTAAAACTTTTGAGTTTTTTACTCAATACAGTAGGATTCTAGACTATCTTGCTTTAAAATGGTGTTACATGTGATTATATGCATTTTGACCATTTTAAAATACTATAAATGCTGAACTTTGTGTTTAAATAGTGTTTCGTTGGAAAAAAAGCATATTATGTATTTTTATGGTTTAATACAAAGTTGGTGGACGTATGTGTCCGTGGTTTTTAAAAGGATGAATTTTGAAAATCGAAATAATTTATGTATATGTTGCGAAAACATGATTTTTGATGTTTGGAGCTAACTCTTGGGGTTGAGCCTTGATTTAAATGATTCGGTAGGATGGTGGAAATATTTTTTGAAAATGCTAGTTGATCTCTATGGTTAATTGGATGACGTAGTTGTGTGCGTACAAACGTTTTGATAAGTCATGCTGTGTGGCTTTGTAAAGAATTGTATAATTGGGGCAAATAGTAGTCTTGTGGTGAAAGATTGTAAAAATTACATAATTGGGGCAGATAGCAGTACTGCGGTGAAAGACCGTAAAGAATTGCATATTAAGGCAGATGTTGGTCCTGCGTTGAAAGATCGTAAAGTATCGCATGATTGGGTTGTACTGTCCTGTGGTGAAATATCATAAAAGAGTACAAGATGCATATGAATCATTGTTGGGTGTGGAACCTGGTTGGAAAATAGCACGTTGTTTACATTTATTAAATTGTTGGACGCTATTGAATTATATGAAAACATGTAGTTTTAAGGATGAAAAATCGTTTTGAGACTTGTGCAGTCGTGTTGTTTATATAACCTGTGATTGCCTATTATGCTTTTAATTCATGCTACTTTGTTCCTGTTTGGCTTCAACTCACGTTGTGAGATTTAAAACCTTTCAGGTAAAAAAAATCTTCTAGCTTGATCTTGAGAAGCCCCGGAGGCGGTGGAATGCAAAACTCTTAGTTTTTTCATGTAATAGCTCATATCGGTTTTTGATATTAGATTATGTAATCGTGAAATATATTTTGAATTTGAAAAGATATGTTGTGTAAGCCGTAAGGCCATGGTATCAATGTATATATGTTGTATGATGTTGAGAGAAACTATGGGTTGGCTGTTTTTATTTCATGGTGGTATGAAATGGTTTTTGGTTGGGTTGGTTTCAAGGTTTTTCACCAAATGGTTTTCAGTTTATTTTAGGTTTAATATCAACTCTTGTGCCTTGAGAAATGTTTTGAACCTTGTTTTAGTATGTTTTAGTTTACTTGGTGATGCCTTTGAGGTTTTTAAAAAGGTTGGAAAATGGGTTAAGTGTTGGTTTTAAAAGAAGTGTTTTGAAAAGTGGTTTAGAGTCAGATCGCTTGACGGACCGCTCGAGCGGTCGAGGTAAATGCACTGTTTTGTGTATGAAGATGGCAGAACAGTGAGTTTGCAAGGACCGCTCTAGTGGTCTGGGTAGATTTTGAAAATCTTGATTGTTTTGTTTTAAACCTCAGCTCTTGGGGACCTTGACCATATTATTTTGAGTTCTTCCTTTGCCTAAAATAATTCGTCAGAAGTGCGTTTTTCAAATGTTTTAAATTCGTTTTTTGGTTTGCGTTCTTGGACCCATTTGAGCTCAGGTGGTTTTGTTAGATCTTGGTATCACAAAACGGATTTTTCTTGGGTGACTCGCGTGACCCGAGTTTTGGGGTGTGACAGCTTGGTATCAGAGCTCTAGGTTCGAATACCTAAGAGCTGTGGGAAGAGATTGCATCACCCTATGAGGATGGTTGCGTGTGCTTGATATGCATGTGTTTAAATATTTTGGATAACATGAGAATGATAATCTGTTATTGCATAAGGATTTTGTATATTACGTGAGCGTGGAGGTTGAACCTTATGATTAATTTATCTCTCCTTCGGGCGTTTGGATTAACAAACTTGGAAGCCAAGTTAGAAATGCGTTTAGCCTACGTATTTTCTAACAAGGAATCTGAGTGGGTTACTCACATTGACTCGTCACTCTTGTTGGTGCTCCTCGGTACGTGAAATTTGTTTACATGATCTTGAATAGTTAAGTGTTAGCATGATTATGTGACATGTGTTGGTAATAACATGATGTGTCGAACCATATGTTGTTCTACTCTATATCCCTTTCGTATATAAGCTGTGTTTCCACAGAGAGGATGAGGCCGCGGTCGGAGTCGTGGTATGGGTTGTGGAAGTGCGACTCGGTTGTCGTTGATTGCTGCGGGATAAAGTTATGAGTTGAGTGTTGATCGATTTGGTGCGTGGTGGAACTAGCTCTTAAGTTGCAGTGACTACATGAGTTGGTGTTGGCCATGATTAGTTACCCGTTGTATTTTCACATTATCACAGTTTGTTTTCAGTTCTATTGAAGCGTGGATAATTGGTTGGTCGTGGTAGAGGACTTCTCTCAGGGAGTAATACTACCGGGAGGTGAGTTGTATTATTAGTGACCTTGTGATTAGGTGCAATAGGGAATTTGAGACCCCTCGGAGACCATCTGTTATGATTGGATTATGGAATGGTGATAATCCCTCTCGGTTAAGATTTTGTGTATGTGATTTTGGGTGTGTTGTGGATTATGTACGTCATGAACCATGCTGTGTCTTGAGTCGTGTATTCGGGATTGGCGTATGGACAGGAACATAGTGGATGGGAGTATAATAATCATTGGCTTAACGTATTTTGAAATTGCGGGACGTAAAATGGTTCTGGGGGCATCCCTGGCCAGTGGGGTGTTATTGGTAGTCATGGTGATACATGACAGCTTTGGAAGTCATGTTCCTTATTAAGATTCAAGGGTTGAGCTACGGGTATGTAAGCTCAGAGATGTGTTCGGTCGATTAATCATGAAGTCGCAGATGTGTTGGGATGTGTATTGGTTTTGGTTACGATTTTAGCGTGCGACGAGTATAGGCCCTTTGGAAACTTCACAAGAGGAAAGGCTTGTGGTTTTGATCGTTATCCTCATGGTTAGGAGATCATGTTCAGGAACTATGTTGGGTGAGTATAGGGGTGTGCCTGGACAGAGTTGAGATGTGAGTGGTATCAGATCTTTTACGAGACGACGTGGTCGCTTTACTATCTCCCTTGCAAGTACTAAGCGCACGAGATTTGAGAAACCCGTGAAGGGGGTTAATGATGTAGTTGGCTCAGTGCTTAGATAGTGTATCCCGAGTGTGATATTTCTTGAAGGGATAGAGATTGTTTGTGTTTGAATCTGGGGTTAGAGGTGGCTACGTTATTTTTGCCCATGGGAATAAAATGTGTAGTAGTAAAGTTCAACAGTGTGCTGTATGGTTTGAGTGGCTTAGGGTAGGTAGGAGAAAATCGTGGATCAACATTGTATGTAGTCGATCTTATGCTCGGAGAGTAGAAGTGTGGATGATGTTTGTACAGTCGTGGGAGTTATGGGTGACTCTGGGCGACAAGTCTCCATGCTCCTAGGATTCCAATCTAAAGGTAAGGGATTATATCATAGTAGCGTATTCTACGGACTTCTATGCCTTCCTAATAACAAGCTTATAATCCTACGAGACGCGTTCTATGGGGTATAAGGAAATTAATGTATTCGAGGTGTATGAACGGGGTCTAAATTTGAGAACTACGTGCGACGAGTGGTATGATTATCGTGATTGGGGTAGACAATATTTGTATGGTGGTGGTCGATGTCAACTCAAGGACATATGGGTAGTGTTCTCTTAAACCGAGTATTTGATGGGTACTGAGAATGTGATGATGTTGAGTGAGAGTTTATGGTTGACCTTTTTTTTTCTTTGGGCGGAGAGAGAGCTACCTTGTGGACGATTGTCATATGTGAGCTATTTCGTCCTTGTTAGATGTGAATGTCAAAACCTTTGATTGATTTTTGATTTGGTTATTTTCTGAGAATGTGAAAATCTTCATGGATCTTGTATCCTTGTCGTGGTCCCTTGAATTGTGCCTCGGGAACTTGTACCATTGTGATTGGATGATTGTAGGACTAATTCCTCGTAGTTTCCATGGTGGAGATTTGTTTGTTTTACCCTGTGAGTATGAGTGTTTGGGTTGTGTTCCCTGAGATATCGGGTTGGTAAACTTGGAACGCCTATCCTTTGTTCGACGGAGGAATTAGTGTTGAGATGTAGAGCCTATGTCTGCAGAGATTGGTCGAAGATTGTTTGACAGATATATAATGTATGTTCTGGTTTGTATGGGAATGTTGACATCCTTGGCTCTTGTCAGAGTGAGATCCTTGTTGAAGTCTTTATGACTAGGTTATTCACGCGATGAGTTTTTGATAGGCCTTTGTGAGTCTCGATTTGCGTTTTGCTTAGCGTTTCAAACTACTCAGATTTTTTAGAGTTGGTGGTCGGTTGCCCATTCATGGTGAGGATACAAGTTATAGACAACATAGTTGAGGTTGTTAAGAGAACGTGGTAAAGGTATGAATCACAAAGAGTTTGATGTTTGAAATTGTTAAGTATGAGAGGCGAGTCTTGGTTGGTTACTTGGTGGGAAAGGTATGAACGGGTTGAATGGCATTGGTGAAGGATCAGAGAATTATGTGTTGTTGCTATCTAATGAAAAATTGTTATACGTGTGGTACAGATGTAAAGGAAAAAGATGTGTATATGCGGGTATTAACGAATGGTATGGTTGATGACTACTTGGAATTTAATAACTGACAAATTGTGAAATGTTGTGGATTCGAGGAACCAATGTATGTGTTATAAGTTTGGATTAATGTCATATGGAAGTAATTACAATTGATTAGAGGTTGAACAGTCGACTAAGAATCAGAGGTTCGGCGGTGAAACGTGGGGTTACATTTGTGCGCTATGCTGTAACGGGTGATGTATTGGATCTGTGTAGGCAAGCGTGTACCTATTGAATGTTTGGCCTGTGTGGCGTGTCTGGCCTAAGTGACTCTTTGAGTTCATATGAGCATATCGATCTTGCTAGCTGTGATGTCGAGTGGTAATCTTGATTGTGTGGAATCTTGACCTTGACAATGATGTGACACCTAGTATTTTCGCAAAATGGGAGTTGTGGTTTGCGAGTGAGGAATTGATTGAGAATTGGTAGAGAGTGAAGGTTTGGATGGAATGTTGGTAAATCGTGAGAAGAAATTGTGTTCTTTGGAGTTTTCGATGAGTTGAGTGAGTTCCTTTATCTGGAACTAGAGATTTGTTGTTTCTGCTTGGGAAGGAGCATCTCGTCAGCTTCAGTGATAGCATTTCTGACATATATAGAATGATGATGTGGCTTCAAGTTCTGTGGTCATCGGTTGATCGTGAAGGCTTGAACAAGCTTTTGGGTATGATACGTATGAATCCTTGTGAGCAATGTCAGAGTTTGACGTATGTTTGGGCTTATGGATGTAGTCCTTGGTGTGCGTTTTGATATGCGGATGAACTCATTTGCGACAATTCAGAAGTGGAGAATGTTTGAGACTGGTTTTAATTGTGGGTTAGTTTCGTGCTGTGCGTTTAATCGGTTGAGTTGGCTGCGTTCAGTGGGGGTTGTACTTCGATGATTCGGTGGTTTGAGTTGGATCTCGGTCTGACGATGTTTGGATGACCATAGCGTTAGTGAGGCTTTGTTCGCGGAAGCAATCAGTGTGGATGTTTATCCTTCGGAAACATGTTTGTGTTGTGGGACGTCTTTTTTGGGGGATGAGCTGCGTTAACATCTTTACCGTTGTGCAGCGTTGCAGAGTTTTATATTGGAGATTGTTGGTAGTTGATGATGAGGCAGCTGTCTCGAGTTCCAATATTGAATTTCGGGGGCAAAATTCCTTAAGGGGAAAGAGTTGCGAGACCCGATTCCTTTTTAATATATGCAACGTGTTGTGTATTGCTTTGTTCGTCATAGAAAGGCTTGTTTCTATATGTTTTATGCATGTGTTGGTTTAGATATGCATGTTGATTTTAATTCCGGTCCTGTTGGGTGTTGTGGTAGAAAGTTGAAAACTTTTTTGGGCAAGACTGCTTGAGCGGTCTATTTCGCGTGGGCTATATAGTGACAGCTAGTGGCCTTGGTTTTTGTGCCATAGCTTGTTGTGTAAGCTTCTGTTTCTCTCCCTCATAAGCAAAACCAAAACCAAAACCTTAGCCTTCTCTCTAGCTTTTGGCTTACTTCGGGCTCGATTTTTGGCGTTGCGATAGTGGATCGTCAATATACTCGCTCAGAGCTTCGCGTTCATTGGAGTGAAATCTCGTTTTGGCGATTTTGATTTTTCGCCGGTTGTTAAAACTTCAAGTTTTAACTCAATACGGTAGGATTCTAGACTATTTGCTTTAAAAGAGTGTTACATGTGATTATATACATTTTTATCATTTTAAAATGGTATAAATGTTAAATTTTGTGTTTAAACCATGCTTGGTTGGATAAAAAACATATGCATTTTTATGATTTATTACAAAGTTTGTGAACGTATGTGTCCGTAGTTTTCAGAAGGATGAGTTTTAAAAATTGAAAGGATTTATGTATGTGTTGCAAAAACATGATTTTTGATGTTTGAAACTAACCCTTAGGGTTGAGCCTTAGTTTAAATGATTCGGTGGGATGGTGGAAACATTTTTTGAAAATGTTGGTTGATCTTCATGGTTATATGGATGACATAGCTGCGTGCTTTTAGACGTTTTGTACATAGCTGCGTGCGTATAAATATTTTGATAAGTCATGATGTGTGCCTTCGTAAAGAATTGTATAATTGGGGCAGATAGTAGTCATGCGGTGAAAGACCGTAAAGAATTACATATTGGGGCAGATGTTTGTCATGCGGTGAAAGATTGTAATGTATTACATGATTGGGTTAGTACTGTTCTGTGGTGAAAGGCCATAAAAGAATACAAGATGCATATGAATCATTGTTGGGTGTGGAACCTGGTTGGAAAATAGCGTGTTGTTTACGTTTGTTAAACTGTTAGAGGTAGTTGGATTATATGAAAATGTGTGATTTTAAGGATGAAAAATTGTTTTGAGACTTGTGCAGTAGTATTGTTTATATAACTCGTGATTGCATGTTATACTTTTAATTCATGCTAGTCTGTTCCTGTTTGGCTTTGGCTCACGTTGTGGGATTTAAAACATTTTAGGTGAAAAAAATCATGTGGCCTGATCTTGAGGAGCCCCGGAGGTGGTGGAATGCAAAACTTTTAGTTTTGTCATGTAATAGTTTATATCGATTTTGAATATCAGATTATGTAACTATGAAATATGTTTTGGCTTTGAAAACATATGTCGTATAAGCCGTAAGACCATAATATCAATTTATCTATGTTGTATTATGTTGAGAGAAACCATTGGTCGATTGTTTTTATTTCATGGTGGTGTGAAATGGTTTTTGGTTGGGTTGGTTTTAACGTTTTACCAAATGATTTTCGGTTGATTTTAGGTTTAATATCAACTCTTGTGGAACGAGGATGGTTTTGAACCTTATTTTAGCACATTTTAGTTTGCTTGGTAATGATTTGGAGGTTTTCAAAAAGGTTGAAAAATGGGTTAAGTGTTGGTTTTAAAAGAAGTGTTTTGAAAAGTGGTCCAGATCTAGATTGCTCGACGGACCGCTCGAGCGGTTAAGGTAAACACACTGTTTTGTGTTTGGCGGTGGCAGAACAGTGGGCTTGCAAGGACTGGTCGAGTGTTCTTTTGACCGATCGAGCGATTTGGACAAATTTTGAAAATTTTGGTTTTGTTTTAGACCTTGGCTCTTAGGGAACTTGACCATATTTTTTTGGGTTCTTTTTTTGCCTAAAATAATTCATCGGAAGTACATTTTTCAAAGGTTTTAAATTCGTTTTTGATTTACGTTCTTGGACCCGTTTGGGTTCAGGTGGTTTTATTGAATTTTGGTATCACAAAATATGTTTTTCTTGGGTGGTTCGCGTGACCTGAGTTTTGGAGTGTGAAATGATAATATCTGATTGACCTGATTTTTTATGGGAAGTACCTACTCAACGAGTTGAATATAATGAACAACTCTGATTAAATTTTAGAATCTCAAATAAAAAACAATTACCCTCGTACCACCCCTGGTGTGATTTAGCTCAGATCAGGGTCCCATTTCTCCCGTTTAGTGGGTTTGGTGGTTTTGGGTCCATAAGTTTGACGAGTTTATGAGCAAGAGCGATTTAGTCTAGCGGTTTCATTTGTATAGTTTGATTTTAGTTTTTATTGACCTTGTTCTATTTTTTGGCTAATTAGAAATTTTTTTTTAATTTAAAATATTTATTTTTAATAAATTTAAAATTTAAAAGATCATGAATTTATCAATTAAATCACATCGACCCAAATTATATAGTTTTCACTCAAAAATATCAAAGTAATAAGTAATCTAATCTCGTAATAAATTTAAAAATTTGTAAAATTAAATATTTATTGGTCGAGTTAGATTCAACAAATGATTATACTCAAGGCCTGTAAATTGATCATCACCTAAGAAAAAAAAAACTCTGAGAAACCCATTACCCGCTTAAACTATAGGTAAAACTATCTTATAGGTAAAACTATCTCCTCCTAACATGTTGATTGGATTGAATTAAATAGTTTGAGTGGATCATGCTAACCTATAAACACCCGTTATTAGAAGGTGAGACATATAGTATGCTTTATTTTATTATATTTTATTTTATTCTGGCTATGCAGATCGCATTTTTGCTCTGCCATGGATAGTTTAGGTTCTTTCAGCTTTAGTGATTTTTCTCTCTCCAAATTTAGGTTAAATGGACATTTTTTGGAATTTTCTTAGTACGGAAAAAATTTAAGAGGAAAAATTTAGACTAAAGATAAGAATGTCAAGTAAAAAGACAAAAAGTCCCTTCTATAAAAGCTAGCCCATCATATGTTTAGGCCCTGTTTGGGCTATCTAAAAACCGGTTGTTTTTACATATAAAAATTCAGTTTTTAATTTAAACGGTTTAGCTTATATAAAAGTAAATTAAATAATTTCTTAATTTCTTTTCTTTTTCAAGAAAAAAACAGCACGTGCCAAACACATTAATTTTTTAATATAATGACTATAATAACCCTCAAATGAAAATTCAATTCTACTTTCCATAATAAAAAAGCTGTGTTAATATTTTAAATACTACAATCCAAGAATAAAAAAATAAGTGCATATTCAACATTTCAAAAAAAGTAAAAGAAAAAAGCTATCCTAAAAAATTATTTTAAATACTTAATTTTTGTTTTTCTCTTTTTTTCTTTAAAAAAGCTAAATCTCTTAAAAATTAAGTTTTTTATTCTTTTTTTTTTTTCTGAAAAGTTAAACTTTTTAAAAACAAATTTTTTAGACATCCCAAATAAAGGTTTAGCTTTCGAGGGTATAGTTTTATTATACGATTTTTCTACTGTATTTATTAGTTTTTTTTTAAATTTTAATTTAAATTAGAGGTATAATTTTAACCCGTAGCCCATGAGTAGCCCGGGCTTAGCCTAAGGCCTGCCACCGTATAAGCCCAGCCCGCCCAAGCACATATGCCTATGGATTAGGCTTGGGCCTTCTTTTTTGAAGCCCGTGGGCCAAGAGCCCGAGCCCGTAGTCCGCACAATTGCCCCCAAGGGTCAAATTGAATGGGCCAACCCGGCCCAAGACCTGCACACCGCTCTTTTTGAATGTGTAGCCCAAATCTTCTTAAAAAATGATCCAAAGGCTGGAATTTTTTTCCTGTTGGTGGTTGAACTAGCCGAAGCCTGGCCCGCGGCCCCGATGGTCATATTTTTTTTGTTTTTTGTTTTTAAATCAATTAAAACTCTATAAACACCCTTAAACTTCACCGATTACAATCCACACAAATTCAATTATCTCTCAACTCTCTCTCAATTTTCAATTTCTCATATTACTCTCGAGTGCTTTGCTAACTATTGTGTAATTCTTAATTCAAGAATCAGATCAAGTATTCAATGATTCAATATCAAGATCAAAGTTTTAAAAGATCGAGATTAAGGATTGAAAATCAAAGATTCTTCTTTCGGTTTGATTTAATTTATGCAATTTAGTTTTTATATTATTTTATCTATTTCTATCATCTTTTTAATTCTTTTATAATAATTTATTTTAATATTTCTTAGGTAGTTTTGTGTTATTATACAAAAAATCAATTTTAAACATTTGTTCTATTTTATATTATTTGCAAATTTAAAAATTATAATATTTTACTTTATTTTTTAAATTATATTATTTTTTTTTATAGATCCAAGATTATATTCTATTAATGAAAATGATATTTTTGTATATCTACCTACAGGCTAATCTTACTCTTACATCTCTTACTATTCTTAATCCACCTAGTGTTTTCTCATCATCATTTGTTGCTGCATCTGTATCTGCATTAACTACTAAAAAATCTTCCAACATGTGGAAATCTTTTTAAAAAATTATTGAAAATAAAAAAGATGGCACCGTAGTAATTAAAGCAAAATGTAAAATTTATAATAAATTTCTTAATGATAACATATCGGGTGGTACTAGCCACTTACGTAAACATTTTAATATATATCTTAGAAATAAATTTCTTAATTTGAACACACAAATGAAAATAAGTAGAAGTTCAACTGATAACATAACTAATTTTTTATATGATCTTTTACGAATGATGGCGCCGTAGTAGTTTAAGCAAAATATAAAATTTATAATAAACTTTTTAGTGGTAACACATCGGGTGACACTAGTCACATACGTAGACATTCTAATATATATATTAGAAACAAACCTCCTGATTTGAACATACAAATGCAAATAAGTAGAAATTCGACTAGTAACATAACTAATTTTTCATATAATCTCTTACGTGCATTAGAAATTATAGTTGATTATATTATAAAAAAGTAACATCCATTTCCAATAAAGTGAATAACCCAAATCTAAAGAGTTAGTACAAGAGCCATTTACGCCTCAATTTCAAAGTTTTTCTAAAAATATTGCTAAAAAGAAAGTTTTTCAAAAATTTGAAGCCATTAAAATTAAATTAGGAAATTTATTAAAAAAATATAAAAGATAAAATTTATTTAACTTCTGATTTATGCACAATACGATAAGGCATAAAATATTAATATTTTGTTGCACATTTTACAGACGATGATTGGAATTTAAATAATTTTTTTTTTCATTTAAACATGTAGCACTTATCTACACTGGCCATAGTTTAGGTTTAGAAATTAGACAATAAATATTAACGTGGAGCATTAATCATAAAATATTCTCTATTATTTTAGATAAATACTTTTTAATATAATGAATGTATTAACTATTTAAAACATACTTTATAACTTTTATTATCTGGTACATTATTTCATGTTTATTGTTTAGCATTTATTTTAAATTTAATTATTAATAAAAGGAGCTTAATGAACATAATGAATCTGATAGTAAAATTAGGCAAATAGTAAGAATAATAAATAATAGTGTGCTAGAAGAGTAGATAATTATAGAAAAATATACAGTGAAGAAAATTTAAAATTTAAAAAATTACCATATGATGTAGAAATTAACACCACATATAATATATTATACATAACAATTAAACAAAGAAAAGTAATTGATTTATTTTTTAAAATCTAAATAATAAATAATTTTTATCCACCAATTTTTGAAAATTGGAAAAATGCAAATCTATACAAATGTTTTTTAAAAGTTTTTGATGAATTAACAAAATTATTTTCTTATATTTATCTTCCTACTATTCCAATTGTTTTACTACAACTAGCAAAAGTGATGAAACTTTTTATTGAATATTTACAAAATAAAAGATATTTTGCCAATAAAAAAAATGAAAAATATTTTAACATAATTAATAATATGAAAGAAAATTTTAATAAATATTATTATGAAAAAATGCATATTTTTAGTTTAGCTATAATACTAGATCGTAGCTGTAAAGTTGTTGGTTTAAAATATTTTTTTAAAAAAAATTATAATAACCAAGATCAATATGATGTAATTTATAATACACCAAGAAATTTATATGATGAATATAAAATTAATATAATGCCACAACATCTTCAATAAACACAATCTTTCGTCAGTATTTTATCTCAAAGTCAAGGTATGAACAATTGGTATTCAGAAATAAAAAATAGAAAACTTTTCAAACTTGAGAGGAATTCTATCTCAGAATTCTAAGGTTATTTTGACGTAGTGGAGAATATCGACAATAATAATTTAAATATTTTAAAATATTAAAAACAATACGATGTGTCGTGACTAGTCTTGTCCGCAATAACTCGTGATATGCTAACAGTTTCTGTATCTAGAGTTGCTTCGAAAACAGCTTTTAGTAGAGGTGAACAGGTCATGGGCGACTATAGATTTAGGCCGAAGTCGAAATGGTGGAAGTATTTGATGATTAGTCACGACACGCTGTATGCATCATCAAGGCAATAACAAATGGATGAGAAGGCAAAGACTGCAAGAAAATTTGAATACTATTACATTGAGAAGTCTAGAAGAATTATCTGACTCAAACTTAATTTTTTATTTTGGATCTTTAATTTTTATTTTCTTACATTTGTAATTTTACATTTTATTTGTTTATATCATTAGATTAGATGATTTTTTTTAAGTAGAGAATAATGCAAATGATTGGTACACTTTTAGGTGATAATCTAGTTGGGATGTACTTGACTTATAGTGATGTAATTTCTATTCTTTTTTCTTAAAGAAAGTTGTACACTTATAAATTATAATGTAAATGATTATTTTTTAATATTAAAATTTTATATTGCATTTAATTACTTAAAGTGTTCAACCTTACAGTCTTTTTTATATTTAGTTATATACAAATAAATGTAAGTTTATAAAATAATAACTAATATTATTTAAATAATAACTAATAACCAGTAACTAATATAATAACTTTATTATTAATAAGTAATAACTAACTAACTAACTAAAATATAATAAGAAATAACCAACAAACTAAGTAATATATAATAACTAATGATATAATAAGTTAATAACTTATAATAACTAACATATAATAAATTAATAACATATAAATTATAATATAAATAAATATATATTATACTTAAACTAACATAAAATATAAGTAACATATAAATAATATAAATAATATAAGTTAATATAACCAACTTACTAACTTAATTTATAAACTAATATATAATAAATAATACACTAATAAGTAATAACTAAGAAGTAAAAACTAATAATATAATAAGTTAATAACTTATAATAAGTAATAAGTTAAAAGTTATTATAAGTTATAAGTTATTAATAAGTTATAAATTATTATAAGTTATAAAATATAAATATAATT
>JAULJZ010128878.1:0-10974 GCA_032270985.1 Heliamphora pulchella | reverse complement strand
ATAGTGGAGTCTATGTGGATGAAGTAAAATAGAACTGAGACACGAAAGGATATGGCAAGATAGGGCAAAAAATGTGATTGCACTATTTTTGCTATGGTGTAGTTGTGAGGGAGCTATACAAAATGATCCTTTAATCGAATCGGCACATGAGGATATGGTTCCTACGGACTACCTCTCGCCAAATCCCTTGATCCCAATGTAAGCCCACTTGAATTATAGATCAATGATTAAATAGCCTTTCAATTTCAAAGCCCACAAGTCTCGGATATGAGGATATGGTTCATGCAGGATAACTCTTGTCAAATCCCTTAAGCCCGATATAAGCTCACTCAAAACGTATATCAATGATAAATAGCCTTTTAATTTCGAAGCCCTCAAGTCATTAGATCCATTCAATTTTCAAAAGTTCCAATTGGATCTTATTGATAATTCCGATTTTCCACGAGACTAATGATCAAAGATACGAAGTGGAAATAAGGCACTAATGATCAAAGTTGCCACTTCGTACCTTAGCTTAGGAGCTAAGGGACAAAGTGGGAAGGGATTGAGAATCCACCTCGCCCAACAATGTTGGCTTCTACTCATCACCCGTTGGTTTATACTAAAGCTTATCTAGGTACTACGAATGCATGAATGCCAATGAAATTGCAATCAAGAATGACAGGGATTAGATGACACTCGGCCAGAATTCCCTAAACATTAAAAGGCTCACATTCTTATTTGTCAAAATTTCCCTAAAGCTAATATTTGATTTGATTTTAAAACATTTTTTTATTTTTTCTATTAACTTTGAAACAAAAAAGTTTTTGTTCACTTAAAATCCTATTTAATTTTAGAAAAATCTTTATTTATTTAGTTACGACAAATAATATATTTTTTTGAAAAATTCTTTTTATGGTTTAAAAAGTTTGAAAATTCCCAAAATATACTTTTTATTTAAAAAATTATTATTTATTTCATTTTGGAAAATAGCAATATTTTGGGAAAAATTGAAGAATTTTATTGAAAAATTAGAGTTTTAACAACACGGCTCAAATGAGCTACCATCACCATCTTGCTATTAACATTCAAAGTAAAGCAAATAATTTTAATAAATAAATAAAAACATTCATCCTATCAAAGTACGCATATAAATAAAACAACCATGCCGTTTATTGTAAGAACAGACATAAATAAAGAAAAGCAAAAGGAAAGTGAGAAAAAAACAGAAAATAATAAACTAACTGATTTCTAAAGAATCGTTCATGGTCACCTCACATGTTCGAAATTGAGTTTAAATGAATATTTCAAAAAAAAAATCTTAGGCTTGAAATTCGAATATAATCAAATAGTTTGGGATGAAATAAGAACATCTTGGGTAACGCGCGTATTGCCCTCATAATCTCTGACTCAACGTCGAACCCAAATCACTGAAGCAGCACAGTCCAAACTTGAATCTCCCAAAAGTTACAAGAAGAACTAAGGTTTTGCAGAATCTAACGCCTAGAGGATGTTGGATTCAAGGTTTAGAGTCGCAGGATTTCTGGTTTGGCGATGCTAAAATAAGAGAAGGTTGCAGGATTTTGGCTTAGGGACTGCAGGATTTTGGATTTATAGAAATTCTTGGGGTTTTGATTGTATTTTCAACCCAATGGGAGACCTTTTATTTATAGGTGGAGTGTCCCAAGCGAACTGATAAGCTTTATCAATTCATGCCGAGATAGGACAAAGGTTATAACTATCAGATAACACGAAATATGAGAAGATTTCGGTGCCTGACAAAATGTTGATTTGGCCAAAAAAAGTGTCAGGTCCGGCCAATAGTGTGGGCCAATGTTTGGGACTTTTATCCAGTCCAACCCCAAAAATTTTGAGAGTCAGAAAAATAGGAGGTTGAAAAAAAGGGGGTCTGACCAAAAAAAGAGGTGGCCAGTAGGGCCAATCGTGATTAGGCACTTTTGGTCGGTTTGGCCAAGTTGGTTGGGTTTTGGGTGTTTTTGTTATGATTTTGGATGGTTTTTAGGCTAAAAGAGTCCTTGAGCCTTCATGACCCTAATCCAAGGATTTTGAAAATTCTTTTGGGTTTAAAAAGTGATTGGGCCTCTTGCCCAACCCTCAAGGTTTTTGCTCTAAAAAAAGAGTTTGATTTGGGTTTGGTGTGGTGTGGTTTGGTTTGGGGATTGAATTCCTAAAGGGATAGAGGAGATATTTTCCTGCCTTAACACCTTTCCTTCTCAGTTGAGCTAAAAAAAGAGTTTGAGCACTTTTCGCGCACTTTTAGCCACTCGGGGGGAACGAGTGTCCGTTTTTATTTTTTCTTCGAAAATAATAGCTTAGAAAACTTTATACCCGACCGGTTTTTCATCATTTGACGTGTCACCTTGGCATAATTAAGTGTTAGGACCCGACAAATGGGGCCGTCTACAGTGTTGGATAACTTGATATGCATTGTTTGGGCCTATTTCTTAACAGCTTAATTTTTAAAAAAAATTAGTGACTTAATATGATATCAAAACTCTAGTTTCATGAGGTCTTGGATTCAACTCTCTTGATGTATTTTTCTATTATATTTGGTAGTGTACACTATGTATGTTAATGCACTTATTCAGTTTATCCGCCTCTCCATGTGCGAGATATAGTCGCACGTGAGAGGGAGTGCTAGATAATTTGATATACATTATTTGGACCCATTTTCTAACAGCTTAAGTTTTTGAAAATTTTTGTAACTTAACATACAGTATTAATGTAAATGTTAAAAGAGATAAGTTAGGTATTAAGAAATGTACTTGCAATTCTTGGAGGACAAGCAATTGTTCTACAGATGCCACATGTCTAGGAGACTACATACTAAGATTCTCTCTCTCAACCTTTGGTCGAGACATAGACATATTAGTTGTACATTGACTCTATTTAGTTGAGGTCGGGATATTGTTTCCATTACGACGAGCTCTTGTATTTAGCCATCAAGCCATGCAATTCTAACATTAATATAAGAATCATAATACAACTTGAAATCCACATTATGTTCAGGCAACGAGCTCCTCTCCCTAGGTCTTACCCACCAAGTCATGGTGCACAAAGCAATCCTCCTAAATAGACTTGCTTTTCTCAAGGAGAAGTAAACATTGTTTGTTTTGATCTCATTATACCGTTGAATCATATGTCAAGGCTAAGGTCATTTTGGAGTTTTACTAACACAAATGTCTCATATTTATCATTCTCGAATGTTTGACACTTCTGTTTTCATATTTCCTATTATGTGACTGAGGCTTATGTGCCAACCTTGCTGTAGCAATAACCCATAGCCATTTTTTTGGGAAGACTTGCGCATCTGTCTTCATTCACTTGATGAAACATCACTTCTCCATAAAGGAATATGGAGAATATGGAAAAGCCCCACGCGTAACCCAAACCTTTTTATTTCATACCACGATGCCTTTTGGTCTTATTATTCATCTTCTTTCTTATATAACTCTACTATCTTATTATTCGATTCCTTCTACTCTATCTCTGCAATTATATGAAGCAATGGTTCTTCATCCCTCGAAAAGCTTGTTATTTGCGATAAAGGCACTCATTTGGCAGAGAGGGCCACCACCTTTTGTCTTTTAATGGCATCATGCCTACTTGTCACAGTGTTACTTATATGCAATTATCTGAATCAATGGTGCTTCATCCCTCGAAAAGCATGTTATTCGCGATAAAAGCACTTATTTGGCTAAGAGGCCTAAAACACAATTTTGTGGGTGCCAAACACTTGGGGAATGACAAGCACAATTATTCGTGTCAACAAAATTCATAAGGGCCTTAAGGCCTTAACAATTGATTTACAATAACAAGACATAAAGATGTCAAAGCACTTTAAAGTTATTAGAACTTTAAGGAACTAAGTCTTTCTTTTGAACTGTGCAATGATCCTAATTGGGATTAGCTAGGCCATGGAAATCACAAGGTTTGGCGGCTAAGTACAAGGACATGTCAACATGGAGACAATACCATGACCTCACCCTATTAGAGGTGTGAATAATATCTTCGCCCTTATCTGCTAGTTCAAAGAGGAAATCTTTCTTTACACATGATGTACTTAACATGAGGCATTACCTTTGACCAAAAGAGTTACTTGACCCCAAGCATTGCAAGTATTTTAGCCCACCACAAACACCAAAACAAAGTGTTGATATCACCATTCTAACATCTAACAAATCTACTTTAGCCTTTTTAAACCTTGTACTTCACCCATGGCAACCTTCATTCTCAAGTTGATAGCCTACAATGTATGTCTCTCCTCCTTAACTCTCTATAACTTTTTAAGTTGTACCTTCATCCCACTATAATAACGAATAAAAATTCCTAAATAAAGGGGAAGACACAATAGAGATTCATTCACATGGTTTCCAATTATCATTCATAAAACATCAGTGGAGCACTTCAAATTATTCTGTTTAAGAATTAAGTTAATCCAAAAGAACTCCCCAAGCAAAGGTAAACCTAAAACACACACAAGCCTTCAGCGCAATTACTTGCTACTGGATCCCCCTTCTCTAGCTACCATGTTGGAAACCTTTTGCTTGCATATTGCCTTGATACCTTTTCTTTAACTACGTATTATTATTATGCAGCATCAACTTAGAATAGAACAAAACCCATTCTTGTGACATTATGGGTCACTGTATGGGCAAAAAGGCACTTGGTATAATTATGTAGCCAAGGTAACCGAACTAGGTCATTTCCTAGTATTTGGAAGGTAGGTGCTCCCTCGAAAGTGGCTTTCTTTTGCTGGTGAGCAGTGCACAGTAAGATTCTAATTATTGATAATCTTAATCAAAGGGGACATGTGTTGGTAAATTAGTGTCATCTATGTAAGCAAAAACATAAGTCTGTTGATCGTCTATTTCTTCACTGCGACTTTGCGAGGGAGTTGTGTTGCTGTTCATTTTGTTCCTTTTTGCTATTGATTGGGTGTTTGAGAAGGAGGTTGCAGGTGTTTTGCCAGAGTGGAGAGGGGAGAGGGTGAAGAGAATTAGAGCCTGTTTGCTTGATGTGGTAGCTTTAAACGGAACATAATAGAAAATATTTTAATGGAGTTGAGTTCCCATTATATAGTTTGAAGGGAGTCCTTCTCAGTAATTTCTATAGTTGGTTATCTAGAAGAAGAACTCAGGCCTTTTCTTGATACAGTAGAGTTAATTAATTCCCTTTCTTTGGGATGATCTTTTTTGGGTTAATATGCTATGCGTCCCTTTTGTGGAGCTTCTGTATATTAGTGGCATTACCTTAATGCCTTTTTTGGTCTAATACATTTACTTATCAAAAAAAAAATATAGCCAAGCCAATCATCCAAGTGATAATTGCACTAGGCACCCCCGCCTATGTTCTTAAGGAGCATGTGCACTAGGCACCCACATACACAAAAACATTCATAAAATGAACACATTCAAAATACCTTTTTGTATAATGTGAGAGAGAGCAAGCCCACATATGTCCGTATACATTAAAACATATCTTTTACATGCTAAAATTACAAGGCTTTATTAGGCACGATTTAGCATCCAATCTCCACCATCCTCCAACCCCAGCAAAGCACCAAAATCAAGAAGCCTAATAACAAAACAAGTAAAATGCTGCAAACTCCAAGTGTCTGTTCCAGATTGAAATTTTGGTACTTGCACAAAAGAGACATTATGTGATTAGCAATGTATCTCCTATGTGTTTGCAACTTAAATGTTGGCTTGACCGGAATGCTGGAGAGACTTACTGTGAATCGTCACATCAGATTTTGTCGAATTGGGTCAACATGTATGTTCTACCAGACATTTTGAGGTTGTTTAAGGGCAAGCCTGGGCGTACAGGTAAGGTTGCTCTGCTACAACCTGGGCATGATAAGTTCGAATCACGGAAAGATCCCCTCCGCATGCGGGAGTAAGGCTACATGCATACAATAGTCATCCTAAAAAAAGGCAGTCCAGTGCATGGGAATCCCGCATTACGGGATCTGAAAATTGAGTATTGTTCATGCTTATTCCATAACTCAAGCCAATGGCTACCAATGGGAGTTATCTCTGTGCAGCGTGTACAATAAATCAGAATACTACACCAAGATGTATGCTATATCCACCATGATATTCTCAACATTCTCTAAACAACATTGTTAAGGAAGTGGTTACTAAATTAAAAGTTTGGGCAGGCAACACCAAGTATATTTCTCAGAATTAGGTTCATAAATGTCCAGCTACATTCTTTTTTTGACCTGCTTGTCTACCTAATGCTACCTCCTTTTGATTGGTTTAGCACCACTAAATGAAAAATATGACATTTTTTAAGGGCGAGCCTTTGCGCACCGGTAAGGTTGCTCCACTACAACCTGGGCATCATAGGTTCAATCACGGAAACATCCTCTCCGCATGCAGTAGTAAGACTACGTACATTCTACCCTTTTTCAGATCCTGTAAAGCAGGATTTTCATGCAACTGGACTGCCTTTTTTAGGATGACTATTGTATGAGTAATATATAATTGAGTATTGTTCGTGCGTATTCCATAACTCTAGCCAATGGCTACCAGTGGGACTTATCTCTGTGTAGTGTGTACAACAAATCAGAATACTACAACATGTATACTATATCCACTATGATATTCTCAATATTCCCTAAATAACATGTGATATCAAAGTGGTTACTAAATTAAATTAAACCAGCAACTCAACAAAGTCTATCCCACCTAGTTTGGGCAGGCAACACCAAGTATATTTCTCAGAATTTAGGCTCATAAATGTCTAGGTACATTTTTTTTTGTTTGACCTGCTTGTCTACCTAATGCAGCAACCTCCCTTTTACAGGCTAAGCATATGAAAAATAAAGGGACTATCATAAAAAAATATTTTTATTGGAATAAAAACTTCAGTACTATAAGTTTCAGTCATGAGTTGTAGCCACTTATTTCCAACTTCAATTTTCTGTAGATAAGAGATTCTGTCTTGTACCTGTAATCAATAACTTTTCCTTTACGCTGACCTTTAGAGTCCAGACGATGCCTCATATCCAAATGATTCCTTGGTTTTTCCTGAATAAAATGTAGAATTACAGTAGCACCAGTTACACACAGAAAAATGTGCATGCGGCACTGTAAAACAGCAAAAGTGCGAAGGGCTGGCAATTTAACTGAAACTGTGACCTTTCGCTTCCTAGATTAGTGTAAGGGCCCAAACCAAGACAGATGTCAGACAATTCTCCTATCATGAAAGACTGCAGTGGAATTTGGAGAGGGTACTAATTGACTCCTTTTCGAGTTGAAAATATGTGGCTCCAAGTGGATGATTTCATTGAGAAAGTTCAGGTCTTGTGGAGGCGTTATGTGATTCGTAGAAGCCATGTGAAATCAGTGGATCAACTAGCAAATTTATTGACAAAACTTTTGTGTGAATCGCAAGTGAAATATATTTTTATCAAGCTTGGTACACATGATATATATGTACCAACTTGAGGGGGAGTTTTGAGGGTCATTTATATCAATATTACAATAGATGATTTAATATAAATAATTAGAAGAGCTAACCATTTAGGTTAAGCTCTCTTGTTCTTCTAATATGTTATCTTAACATCTTTCATAATCAAGCACAACGAATTATCATACACAAGAATATATACTTTTAAAAAAGTGTCTAAAAATTAAGCATTTACAAAACTTAAAAGTATATTTTTTATAATTTATCGGGACGAGTTTTCATCTTTTAAAAGTTTTGTATGAGAATATTATAATCAATTTCATCAAAAATTTCTCTCTCTATGAATAATAGTAAGTTATCACTAAGATTAATGTCAAAATTAGGAGTAAGTACACTAATGAATATGGTTTGTCTCTTCCAGTTTCTACCATCCTCTTAGCAAGAATAACAATTCCATTAAATATTGAATACCTATCGTGAGATTGCATGTAAAAAATATAAGTATTAAGCTGATTATTAAAAATATTTGAGGGGTAGAATGTAATTTCATAGAAGCACAAATGTAATAATAGAAAAAAAAATATAAAAATATAAAATATTAGTGTTATTTTAATATTTTAAGTGGGGCACAAATATAATATTTAAAAAATACAAAAACAATATAAGAATATTAATATTATTTTTACATTTTCAGTGGTGCATGTGCCTCCACCGGTCCCAAGGTGGCTCTGCACCTGTATGTAGACAGGGTGCGAGAGTTTTTAAGAGAGAGAGAGAGAGAGAGAGAGAGACCTATTAATGAAAATATGTAATCAAGAAGGGAATCAATCAGTCACCTCTTAATCCATTCAAGGATGAGAGGGTGGTATTTAATCTTGTGCATGATATTCTTCCTATGGGTATTTCCTACTAATATGAATGAGGATTTCCAAGATTTTCAACTTCTTGGGGTTGAGAAAGAAGACCTTTGATGAGAAAGAAGAGCCTAGAGTTATGTTGAAAAATAGATTCTTATTTGTTCCATGGAATTGGTTTTAAGGTATAGCATCCATCCTTCAACTAAAATTTGGATTTTGGAATCTTTTCCATAGAGTCTAGTATAAGGTTGGCATGCCTTGTGCCTCATTTATATCCCTTGTTTATAATATCCTTGCTCATAAAAATAAAAATAAAAACAAGCCAAATTTTGTAAGTTTGTGTATATATCTTTGCATCCTAACATGTACGAGTATTGAAAACAGACACATATTCCGCAACACTACAATTCAGCAACCAATCCAAATTTACTGTGGATTGTTTCCCAAAGTATCGTTGTTAAACGGGGTGATGCACATAATATCAATTAGAAAAGGGTAAAGCAAGCTGCAATAAAATTAATTACATGATATTCAAACCCATAAAACAGGAATAAGGTTCTTCCTTGCATCTACGGAAATGTATTAAAAGCAAATTACCAGTGAACAGTACAGAAAAAATATTGAACTCTTACGTTGGAAAGTCCAAGCTCCAGCTCTTCCTGAAAATCATTTAGCATAGAAATCAGATCCAGAGAGTAAATACCCATAAAATCGGGTAAATTAGCTGTTCAGTAAAATATGAAAACTTTCAAATCTGAAATAAGTTCGGCTATTCCAGCATATTAATTTATAATAAACAAATTCATGATGAAACTGTACTAGACAAATACTGCAAGGGGATCATTACGAAAAGCAGAACCCCATCACTGAAGACCAATGTAGAACAGCAAGTGAATTCAATTCTTAGGAATGCAAAGTGCGAAAAAATTCGTTTTTTAGATATTCAAGTCTTCGATGAAAAGAATGGAGAAATAACCAAATAAAACTAAGAACCCTACCGATCAATTCGTAGATGAAATCGGTACCCCATGGATAGGTGGAGGTACAGAGAAAGTAAAGGACAAGCCGTCACGATCGGAAACAGATCGATCCAAAATATACATGTAGAGAGAGAGAGAGAGAGAGAGAGAGAGATTGATCAGAGCATAGTGGAATTGTGTTTACCGCAACAGCGTTGCAAGCAGCACATTTATCATCAATGGAAGAAGCAACCGAGAAAATGGCGAGAATGGTGAGAAGGCAGGCCACTGCCCCAACGGTCATCTTGCTATTTTCCCTCGATCGTCGTTTCTGTGGCTTCCCCTCTTACTCGCCCGGACCCCTGTGCTTAAACCATCGTAAGGAGAAATTATTTGTGTCCCGTTGGTTGAAACCAATACAAATGCGACATTCTAAATTAGAAAAAAATAAATTAGAGAAATTTAACAACTAGTCTTTTTCTTTAAAAAGACTGTGTGATTTTTCAAAGGTATGCTAACATGCTCGACACATTCCATGTTGAATTGTTAGAAGACATTTTCAGCATACTTGGATTATGAAAGCTTCAATTTCTTACTCTTTTTGTCCTTTCTAATTCTCATGCCAATAATTCGTTTTGATGTTCCCAAATCCTTCATAGCAAACTTCGTGGGAGTCGTTTCGATTGTATGTCACTAAGTTCATTTGGATGTTCCCAAATCCTTCGTAGCAAACTTCATGGGAGTCGTTTCGATTGTATGCTACTAAATTCCTATGGAAAAAGGGGACAAGTGAATAATTGACAATTGTACCGTGAGATTAGAAATCTCATATATATTTGTTCATACAATGAACATGTTACCTATATACAAGAAGAGTATCAAAATGGAAAATTGCTTTGCATAACAATAGTGATCTCCATTACATCAACTAAACCTTGTATCTGTCATGAAGGTATCAAACATTTTTTACTACTGTCTAGATGCGTATTTTAACTCATACAAATTTCTTTTCAGTTTGCACACCATTTTTTTTTACCCAGTAACCTTGTGGCTAGTGCATATAGATCTTCTCATTTAAATCCCCATAAAGAAATGTTATCTTAACATCTAGCCGCTCTACATGCAAAGTCTTTTGAAACCACAGTACTCAACACTGCTCTCATGGTTGAAATATTCACAATCGATAAAAATATTTTAGTGTAGTCTATTCTCGGATTTTGCAAAAACCCATTGACTATCGACCTTACTTCCATCATATTCTTTCTTCAATTTATAAATTGACTTGTTTTGACGTGCTAACTTTTCCTTTGATAACTGTACCAAATACCAAGTCTGTTTTGATAATAGAAACTCTATGTGAGACTCTGTTTCGTTTCAATTTTATATTAAATGCATATTCGATATTTTTCGACGCATGCTTAAAATTTTTTCTTTTACATGATTTTAAACGTTTTGATGCATGATCAAGTTTAATTAAGCATGCTGGGTTGGTCCCGAAGGTTATAGGGAGTTGCGGTTCGAATTTCAAAATTTTCAAAAAAAGATATTTTTGGAGGCTTATAAATATCTGGAGTTATATATTTTCAAAAGATATTTTCAAAACTTACTCGCTAAGTTTTCTTCAATTTTCTCTCTACCTTCTCTCTAACTTCTCGGGGGGCCCGGGGCTTAATTTTTGACGATCCAATAGCCGATCCTTACTATTGGCATCGTGCTCTACGTATCCATCCATATAAAAT
>JAULJZ010128835.1:0-10975 GCA_032270985.1 Heliamphora pulchella | reverse complement strand
TTCTCTAAGACTTTTATAGCAAATTCCTGGGATAACTATGCCTTGAGATTTGAAATCTCATCCATGCTGCATCCTACAATCAGCATCTCATCTACATATAGTAGGAGAATTACATACGAGTTGGCAAATTGCTTGATATAGCAACAATGGTTACCATGGCATCTGTTGAACCCTATATCTGCCATAAAGCTGTCAAACTGCTTGTACCATTGCCTGGATTCCTGTTTTAACCCATACAAGCTTTTCTTCTGTCTGCACATCATTTCCTCCTTCCGTTTTACTGAGTACCCATGTGGCTGCTCCATGTAGATCTCTTCCACCAAGTCACCATGGAGAAACGCTGTCTTAACTTCTAACTACTCCAAATCCAAGTCTTTTATAGCAACTATATTCAGAACTATCCTGATGATAGATATTTTTACAACTGGTAAAAATATCTCCGTGTAGTTAATTTTTGACTTATGTTGAAAACCCTTGACTACCAGTCTCGCCTTGTACCGCTTGCTCCCAGCTTCTTCTTCAGCCTGTAGACCCACCTTTTCTTTTCAAAGCATTCTGGCTCTCCACTATCTGTCAACAATAGATAGTGCAATAAAGGTGAATATATGACTGTAGATCTGTTGACTCTAGTAGACCTCCTGATTATGGGAGTCTGCGGCTCTGTCTGTGGAGTTGGCCATCTGTTCACATCTTAAGATTCCAAGACTTTACTAGACGATCCCTCAAACTTAGCATAGTCTGACTCGTTTGCTGTCTCATCATTCTAATCTTGTCTATTTTTATACAAAACTGACTCATTGAAGACCACATTCATACTCCTCACAACTTTCCTACTTTTTGGATCCCACATCTTATAACCGTAGCTATCTATATCGTATCCAACAAACACATATTTTTGAGACTTGGGGTCTAACTTGCCCCTTATTTTTTTTGACTCAATGTGTACATAAGCTATGCAACCAAAAATGCGTAAATGAAAATTTTTTACCTCTTTCCCGATCCAAACTTTTTCTGACAATCCAAAAATCAATGCAATTGAAGGCCCCCTATTTATCAAGTACACTGTTGTACTCACCGCGTCTGCTTAAACCTACTTTGACAACTCGAAATGTAGCCACATACTCTGGGCACGCTCTATGATCATCCTATTCATGCATTCTGTCACTCCGTTCTGCCTCAATTTTATCAGAATAATTTTCAGTCTCTTGATCCCGTTAGCTACACAGTAATCTTCAAATTTCCTACTGCAATACTCGTCGCCGCTACCAGACTTCAGACACTTTAATTTCAGACCTGTCTCATTTTCAACAGATGCCTTCCAGTTCTTGAAAATACTAAACACGTTTGATTTATTCTTACAAAAGTAAGCCCATAACTTTTTGGTAGTATCATCAATGAAAGTTACGAAATACCTCGAGCTACCCATAGAGGGTACCTAGATAGGTCCACATATGTCTGTGTGCACCAGCTCCAATCTGTTGAACTTTGGAGTGTTCGCCTGCTTTGTAAAGCTGACCTTTTTTTTTGTTTTCCAAAGATGCAGTCTTCACAGAATTCTAAGTCCACTGACTCAATACAGGGTAAGTTCCCTTTATGTGCCATAACTCTCATCCCCTTTTCACTCACGTAACCGAGATGTCTATGCCACGTGCTGGTGTTTCCATCTGATACTGCCAATGTTATGCTACTGTAAGAACCCAACGATACATACAGTGTACTCTCCTTCTTCCATCGGGATAAGACTAATGGCCCCTTACTCATCTTTTAGGAATCTCCCCCAAACGGTGTCCCAATTATAGATTACGACAACTGAGCCATTAAAATCAAGTTCCTCGTTAGATTGGGCACGTGCCTAACATCCTTCAGCTTTAATATTGTACCGTTGGCCTGTGTTATCTGTACTTCACCCTTCCCAAATATACTGCAAGCCTCGTCGTCTCCCAGATACATTTTTTCACAATTTTCCTTCACATACTCGTCAAGAATATCCATGCGGGCAGTGGCATGGAATGACGCTCCCAAGTCAACAATCCAAGAATCAGTTCTACATTCTAATGCATAAATCAAAGCATTTGTATTTTTCTCATCAGAAACATTAACAGTAGCCTTACTACATTAATCTGTCATCGCGCTGTTTCCTCGGTGCTTTGCAATCCTTCTTGAGATAGCCTTCTTGTCCACAATTCCAACATCCTATCGACTTCTTCCGAGCCTGCAATTTGCCCAGTGATTTAGATATGTGGTTTTTTTACCTTTTCTAATTCTTCCTATCAGTCTTTCTTCCTCTACCTTCGGCGTTCAATGCTGATCCCGATGTTAACTCTTCACCTGTCTTTCTTTAGTTTGATTCCTCTCCAAAGATGAAACTAGCAACTTCCTTCAACTTTAACTTAGACGAGGAGTTGCTGACTGCGATAACCAAGCCGCTTCAGCTTTCGGGTAAATTAGATAGGAGAGCTAGGGCTCTAACTTCATTATAAAAGTTGATCCCAACTGACTTCAACTGATTTACGATGGAATTAAACTCGTTGAGATGCTCTACTATAATGACGTCATCCACCATCCTCAGATTGAATAGCCACTTCATCAGGTATAGTTTATTTGATGTAGAAGGCTGATCATACATCTTTTTTCAGCACCGCCAATAATCCTGTCGTAGTCTTCTCTTTTGCGATATTGGAGATCACCGACGGTGCGAGACTCAGTCGCATAGTCCCTAACACCTTTTGATTCAATATTTCCCACTCAGCCTGTGTCATCTTCTCCAGTTTCTCCCCAAACAATGGTTCGAACAAGTCCTTCTAATACAAAACATCCTCGATCTGTATCCTCCAAAGGGTGAAGTTTGAACTATTAAACTTCTCAATCTTGATCTTCTTGTCGTCTTCCATTGTCACGTTCTTCAACCTCCGAACCTTGTTTTGATACCAGTTGTTGTGGATTTCAAGTCAAGACTTAACTAAATCCAACCCACAAGTCACACCGTTGAAGAACTCAACCAAGCCACAAACTAGTCACAAGCAAGGACATGAACAAAAAGCAATCAATCAACGATGCATACACGAGTTTTACGTGGTTCGGCAATGGTGCCTATGTTGGAGGCAAAACTGTCAAGATTAATATTTTTGTAAACGATTTTCGATAAAAAAAAATAACTGGACGGGCAAATACTGAAATAGGCTCTAGATAAAACTTTTGACGTTAAACAATCAAAATAAAACTCATGTAACCAAAGTTAATTTAGAAGAATACCTTTTGTCGATCTATTCTTCAACTACGACTTGATTCCGAGTTGAAGTACCAGTAAGATCTTCTATCATATTCCCTTATGCGATCCTCGAACGTAGTGTGGGCTACGCACTATCGAGAACTCGTACCGCCAGAACCCTGATATCTTTAGTCTTGAAAGACAAAAAATATGATACATGATATATGAGATATGATCTATCAATCTCAAACTAGTTCAATCTACCCACGTATATATAGGGCTACAGAAAGGACCTATAGAGTAATTATGAGTAAGACTTCCAGTGGAATACAGATACCTACTAGCGATTTTTGCAATTATAAAAAGACGCAGCAATTTTTGCAATTTTCATAAACGCTGAATTACAGTTCATACCACTAAAAAACTATAATTGTACCCTCACTCATAATCTCAAGACCTTCTTGTATTGAGCTCTTGTTATTAAATGTTTACCATTTCTTCCCACGCTAAGATTCTCGATACCTGCTAATTAAATTTAATTACTGATAATTTAATTTAATCGATATCTTGAAATTTCTTAAGCCTTCCGCTTAACTTATTTGACCGCCAAATAATAAAATCTATCTGCAGGATTCGACCCGATCAAAACTTATAAGTATCCTTAAGGGGGTATCGTCAATCCTGATTTATCAAGACATAGATTCCGTTAATAATTAATATTTGCCATATAACTAATACCGCTATCTAACTCACCGAAAATATAGACCCATATAAGATCGCACCATATAATGAATCAAAACAATGAATATTAAATATATGCAAATCAATAATTATCTCAGGATTAAGAGGATAAGCACTATTCATAATAATCTTGGAGTGTGAATTAATTTATATAGTCAGTATAAAATTAATTACCCTAAATGTCTCGTTCAATACACACAAAGTGTAGCATAGAGAGTCGGAACAATAGATGATGCTATTATCTGTTCCCCGTAATCAAGACAGGCCTACTAAAATTCTGTGCTACAGTCGTACCGATGGTATGTCCATTTCCATCTAAACTTTGAACATAAAACTTATATTATGTAAGAACCTAAAATTTGATCTTCTGTATGCAAGCCGTACTCTACACACCAGATTAACTACTATACAGAATATCGGACATCCATGAATAACATTAAAAATGATACACATATATTACTCATAAAGATTTTCATAAAATAAAAAATTAATTTTATTAAAAATAAAATTAAATACTAAAAATATAGTTTTCAGTATACCAACCATAACAATCTCCCACTTATACTCAAAATCATGCTGCCATACATCTGACTCCCATGCCCTCTACATGACGATCAAAAGTCTTAGTCGGTAAACTCTTTGTAAAGGATCTGCAAGGTTATCTCCTGATATAAGCTCTATGTTTGTCTAGAAATCTGAGTCTGTGTACCCCAAAGGTACTAGACTGTCTGCCTGGTGTGGCGTTGGGATTTAGGGATTTTTGGAAAATTGTCAAAAATAAGAAATTTCAAAGATATTTAGAAAATATTCTAATACCTTGAAAGCTAAATTTTGAAAACTCTTTTTTGTTGAAAATAAAGTCGCCACTTAGTTTTTGAAAAAAACTAAAAAAATCAAAAATAGCTACTGATCTTGAAAACGTTAACCAGAGAAAAGGGTTCGGAGGCTAAGGTACGAATCGGGGAAGGTGTTAGGCACCCCGTTCGCCCAACCATGAGGTTGGCCTCTACTAATCATCATTGGTTCTTTAATAAAAAATTTTAATTGCATGTAAATAAAGAAAACAGATGCAATGAAAGAACATCCAAAATCAAATATAAAAAATACATAACATATGTACATAGCACTCCAAATTAGAGCAAATAAAAAGGGTAAAATCTAAAATCCTAAGGCATGCAATTTCTAATTAAAGGATACATGGAACATTCACACATGTAATATTCACAAAAATAAGCTAACTATCATGATTTAAATAAAAGAGAAAAAGTATGGTAGAAATTGTTAAAATTACCTAAACATGAATTTGCTACAAAAATAAGCTAAACTATTTTAAGCATAATACTAAACTAACATGCATAAATTATCAAAAGTATAACCAAAACAAAAAACATGTGAAATTCCTACATTAAAAAGAAAACTTACTAACAAAGAAATTTAAAAATAAGGATTTTATAACAAAAAAAAGATTTAAAGAAGAAGAAAAACTTTACAAAAGAAAAATTATACTAAAATAAAAAGGTTATAAAATACTACTTAACTATTTACATTTTATGCTTTAAAAGAGACAAAAAAAAAAAAAGAAATGGGAGAAAATTATACTACCATTTAAAAGTGCAAAATAACTTGAAAGTCTTTTTGTAATTTTTGGATTTTACCAAGAATAAAAGAAAATAACAAAAAGGGTGTTGAGAAAAGAAAATGAAGCTATAAAAAAGGAAAAGAAAATAGAGCTTTTATAAGAAAAATAAATACTACACTACAAGAAAAGAAGACAAAGATATGTTAGTATTAAAGATTAACTAAAGTTGAAAGAAAAAGAAGTACTAAATTAAACATTGTAAGGAAGCAAATAAATAAAATACTAGGAAAAGGAAAGTACATTATTATTGGAAGAAAAGAAAAAAAGAAATGGAAAATAAAAGCTTTAGAAAAAAAATATTAAACTAAAAATAAAATAAAATAAAGCATTACCTTAATGTTTCAAGAAAAGAAAATAGAAATAAAATAAAGTGCTAGTTAAAAAAATTAAACTAACTAAAAAGAAGAAAAGAAAATAAATACTAGACCATTAAATTAACATAAAAAGAAAAGAAAAGCGAAGAAATTAAATACTAGAATTAAATGAGTATAATATTGACAATTACAACCATTTTTATGTAAGTGCTTATTTCATAACAATAACGATATTATTTAGTCGTATCGTTAAATCATGTTAGTACTAATTTGATGAATTAATTAAAAAAAAAAGATAATGTGCTTAGTGTGAAAGTGCAAATTAAGAAATTAAAGTAATTAAATTAAATGAAGCAATGTAAATGATGAACAAGATTAACTATGTAAATAAAATAAAATATATTAATTGAGATTAAATGTAACTCGATCACCCCATAAGAGAGAAAATAGGGTTAGAAAGACTGGGATCCAAGCGAGGTACCTAGATTGTTTAAGAATCCTCAAATTTGGGGAATGTGCTTCGATGTGCCAATCCTCGAGTGGTGATCCAAGCAAGGCTCCAATGTAGTTGTCGGAGGTTTGGGACTCGATATCTCGGTAGGGATTCAGCGTCGGAGCGCGGGATTGCTCGATATATTAGCAGAGTCTCTCTCACTCAAAATTCGTACTGAAAACGTACACTGGGGTATGGTATTTATAGAATTCTTCAACCAATGAGGTGTTGCCACGTTTTGGGACATGTCAGGCCATTTGGAGTTGGCGGTCGCCGTGATGCAAGTTGACGGTCGCCATTTTTTTGGAAGGTCCCTCAAAGTTCTATGGCGGTCGCCACAATCAAAGTTAGCGGTTGCCATGATGAAAGGTGGCGGTCGCCACTTGTGGCTAGTGTTTCCACAAAGTTCTATGGTGGGCGCCATGATGAGAGTTGGCGGTTGCCTTACTTGGGCAGCAAGTTTCGATAGTTTGACAAAATTTCATTGGTTTGAAGGTCTCGGGTTTAAATACTGAGCTTGGATCACTTTTCGAGGATTGTATCGAGGCACTAATTCACCTGTTTTCATCATCGAATTTGCCTAAGATTAGGCGGGGTCAAATTAGGGTATCTACAGTTGCCCCTCTTTGATATAACTTGCAGAGCAACGCGTGAAATAGGTTATATCAAAGACCTAAAGACAATAACCTTTTGACCGAGCTGTCAATCTTAGGCCACAAACACACAAGCATGCATATGATGTTGGTCGTACTCAAATTTTTTTCGAGCTGCATACGTACCACCTTTGCTAGGGATTAGACCAAAACATAGCTCATGGGACAAAATGCAAGGATGAGAGATAAGAAACATGATGCATATGCTTAACATGAACAAATGCTAACATGATGTAGATAGGTATAGTGTAATGTAAACACAAGTCAGTTTAAGATTATGAGGAGAACTGACGAGTCAGTTTAAGGTCATAAGGAGGACCAATGAGTCAGTTTAAGGTCATAAAGAGGACCGACGAGTCAGCTTATGGTCATGAGGAGGACCAACAAGTCAGTTTATGGTCATGAGGAGGACCGAGTCAGTTTATGGTCATGAGAAGGACCAAGTCAGTTTACGGTCATGAGGAGGACATAATCAGTTTAGGGTCATGAGGAGGACCGATGAGTCAGTTTAGGGTCGTGAGGAGGACCGACGAGTTAGTTTATAGTTATGAGAAGGACTGAGTCAGTTTATGGTATGAGGAGGACCGATAAGTCAGTTTAGGGTCATGAGGAGGACCGAGTCAGGTCATGAGGAGGACCGAGTCAGTTTATGGTCATGAGGAGGACCGACGAGTCAGTTTATGGTCATGAGGAGCACCGATGAGTTAGTTTAAGGTCGTGATGAGGACCGACGAGTCAGTTTATGGTCATGAGGAGGACCGAGTCAGTTTATGGTCATGAGAAGGACCGATGAGTCAGTTTAGGGTCGTGAGGAGGACCGATGAGTCAGTTTAAGGTCATGAGGAGGACCGATGAGTCAATTTATGGTCATGAGAAGGACCAAATCAGTTTATAGTCATGAGGAGGACCGATAAGTCAGTTTAGGGTCGTGAGGAGAACCGATGAGTCAGTTTAGGGTCGTGAGGTAGACCGATGAGTCAGTTTAAGGTCGTGAGTAGGACCGAGTCAGTTTATGGTCATGAAGAGGACTGAGTCAGTTTATGGTCATGAGAAGGACCGATGAGTCAGTTTAGGGTTGTGAGGAGGACCGATGAGTCAGTTTAAGGTCGTGAGGAGGGCCGATGTGTCAGTTTGTGGTGATGAGGAGGACATAGTTAGTTTACGGTCATGAGGAGGATCGAGTCAGTTTTTGGTCATGAGGTGGATCAACGAGTCAGTTTATGGTCATGAAGATGACCAACGAGTTTATTTTTGTTCATGAGAAGGACCGACGAGTTAGTTTAAGGTCATGAGGAGGACCGACGAGTCAGTTTATGGTCCTGAGAAGAGCTGATGAGTCAGTTTATGGTCATAAGGTGGATCGATGAGTCAGTTTAAGGTCGTGAGGAGGACCAACGAGTCAGTTTATGATCATAATGAAGACATAGTTAGTTTATGGTCATGAGGAGGACTGATGAGTCCTTTTAGGGTCGTGAGAAGGACAAGATGAGTCAATTTAAGATCATGAGGAGGACCGACGAGTCAGTATATGGTCATGAAGAGGGTCGATGAGTCAGCATAGGGTCATGAGGACGACCGAGTCAGTTTATAGTTATGAGGAGGACCGAGTCAGTTTATGGTAAGGTGGAGGACCGACGAGTCAGTTTATGGTTATTAGGAGGACCGAGTCTGTTTATGGTCATAAGGAGGACCGAGTGAGTTTATAGTCTTAAGGAGGACCGATGAGGCAATTTAAGGTCATGAGAAGGATCGATGAGTCAGTTTAAGGACGTGAGGAGGACCGACGAGTCAGTTTATGGTCATGAGGAGAACCGAGTTAGTTTATGGTCTTGAGAAGAATCGATTAGTCAGTTTAGGGTCGTGAAGAGGAGCGATGAGTCAATTTAAGGTCGTGAGGAGGACCGACGAGTCAGTTTATGGTCATGAGAAGGAATGAGTCAGTTTATGGTCTTGAGAACGACCGAGTCAGTTTAAGGTCGTGCGGAGGACCGACGAGTCAGTTTATGGTCATGAGAAGGTCCGAGTCAGTTTACGGTAATGAGGAGGACCTAGTTTGTTAATGGTCATGAGGAGGACCGACAAGTCAGTTTGAGGTCATGAGGAGATTTGACGAGTCAATTTATGGTCATGAGGAGGACCGACGAGCCAGTTTAAGGTCGTGAGGAAGACAGATGAGTCAGTTTAAGGTCATGAGGAAGATCGATGAGTCAGTTTAAGGTCGTGAGGATGACCGACGAGTCAGTTTATGGTCATGAGGACGACCAACGCGTCTGTTTAAGGTCGTGAGGAGGACCGGCGAGTCAGTTTAAGGTCACGAAGAAGATCAATGAGTCAGTTTAAGGTCGTGAGGAGGACCGACGAGTCAGTTTATAGTCATGAGGAGGACCGATGAGTCAGTTTATGGTTATGAGGAGGACTGATGAGTCAGTTTACGATTGTGAGGAGGACCGATGAGTCAGTTTAATGCCGTAAAGAGGACGGACGAGTATGTTTATTGTCCTGAGGAGAACCAAGTCAGTTTATGGTCATGAGGAGGACCGATGAGTCTGTTTTGGGTCGTAAGGAGGACCGAAGAGTCAGTTTAAGGTCGTGAGGAGGTTCGACGATTCAGTTTATGGTCATGAGAAGTACCCAGTCTGTTTACGATCATGAGCAAGCCCGATGAGTCAGTTTAGGGTCGTGAGGAAGACCGATGAGTCAGTTTAAAGTCGTGAGGAGGACCGACGAGTCAGTTTATGGTCATGAGGAGGACCAACGAGTAAGTTTAAGGTCATAAAGAGCACCGACGAGTTAGTTTATGGTCATGAGGAGGACCGACGAGTGAGTTTATGGTCGTGAGAAGGACCAATGAGTTTGTTTAAGGTCATGAGGAGGACCGATGAGTCAGTTTAAGGTTATGAGAAGGTCCGACTAGTCAGTTTATGGTCATGAGGAGGACCGACTTGGTAGTTTAAGGTCATGAAGTGGACCGATGAGTCAGTTTAAGGTCGTGAGGAGGACCGACGAGTCAGTTTATGATCATGAGGAGGACCGAGTCAGTTTATGGACGTGAGGAGAACCGAGTCAGTTTATGGTCATTAGGAGGACCGATGAGTCTGTTTAAGGTCGTGAGGAGGACTGATGAGTTAGTTTAAGGTTATGAGAAGGACCGACGAGTTTGGTTATGGTCATAAGGAGGACCGATGAGTCAGTTAAGGGTCATAAGGAGGACCGAGTCAGTTTACAGTCGTAAGGAGGACCGAGTCAGTTTACGGTCATTAGTAGGACCAACGAGTCAGTTTATGATCATGAGGAGGACCGAGTCAGTCTATGGTTATGTGGAGGACCGAGTCAGTTTATGATCATGAGGTGGACCGAGTCAGTTTAAGGTTATGAGGAGGACCGATGAGTCAGTTTAAGGTCGTGAGTCGGACCGATGAGTCCATTTAAGGTCGTGAGGAAGAACTACGAGTCAGTTTATGGTCATGAGGAGGACCGTGTCAGTTTACGGTCATGAGGAGGACAGGGTCAGTTCATGGTCATGAGAAGGACCGATGAGTCAGTTTAGGGTCGTGAGGAGGACCGATGATCCAGTTTAAGGTCGTGACGAGGATCGACGAGTCAGTTTCTGGTCATGAGGAGGACCGTCGATTCAGTTTATGGTCATGAGAAGGACCGAGTCAGTTTATGGTCATAAGGAGGACCGAATCAGTTTACGGTCATAAGGAGGACCGATGAGTTAATTTAAGGTCATGAGGAGAATCGACGAATCAGTTTATGGTCATGAGGAGGACCGATAAGTCATTTTAAGGTTGTGAGGAGGTCCGATGAGTCAGGTTAAGGTCACGAGGAGGACCGATGATTTAGTTTAAGGTCGTGCGGTGGACCGACGAGTCAGTTTAAGGTCATATGGAGGGCCGACGAGTCAGTTTGAGGTCATAAGAAGGA
>JAULJZ010128824.1:0-10976 GCA_032270985.1 Heliamphora pulchella | reverse complement strand
TATAGAATGAAGTTCATACAATTGTGAAACCCCTACCCGTGTTAAAAAAACTAATCGCGTGTTCGATTCCGTGAAAATATCTGTAGCAAAACTCTCTTGTTTTCGAAAAAGAAAGAGAGAAGATGAAATTATTAGACGCGACAACCACAGCAGAGGTAGAAGAAGCAGAGCGTTGACACCAGAAAGACAGCTTCGAAGACGGACACGATCTTGAAGAGAAAGCCGTCGACGAACCAGCTGAGCCGTAAGCAGCGGCTGTTCTTCCACCGAAACTCGGAGCTCTTGAACCTCCACCACCACCGGCTTGGCGCGCCTTTCTTCCCCAGCCTCTTGAAGAAGAACAATCCTGGCTTCTTCGCCATTTCTCTTTCCTTCTCTCTCTCTCTCTCTCTCTCTCTCTCTCTACAATGGCTTCTTCGATCCCTCTTCAATGGCACGCGGAGAGGGAGGGAGTCTTGGAGGTTAGTTATATTGGGGGTTTGGTTGCTTCACTGATACGCAATTAGGTAGAGATTGGAGAGGGCGGGAATGTAATTGCAGCCGACAATTAGGGGTATTTTGGGGAATTCAATATTGTTGTGTGTGCGCGTTCCGAGAATAAACTGGTCCGCGTTCCCGTGAGTGGACAACGTGGTCTGGGATGGCTTCTAGAACAAAAGTCGTTTTGGTGCGCTGGTTTCTAAATTTACCCGCCTAGTCAAGTTAAAATTAAGGGTAAATTATATTTAAATTATTGTATTTTTATTATATATAATTATCTATCTTTTTATTTTTAAAAATTATACTTTATTCCCGATTAACTGAAACCGTTAACTGCAAAAATAAAATAATCGAAATATCCGTGCCCAGCACCGTCTTTTCCATCCCTAACCACACTGTCTCACTGGCTATCCAAAACTATCACTGGCGACCCCAAAGGTTTACCGTCGACGACAGCGCCTGTTTTTGTTTGGGTGCCGGTATTCCCAGAGCCATCGCCTGCGATCATCAACAAATTCGGCGATACCCGAGCCAACTGAGAGAGAGAGAGAGAGAGAGAGAGGGGGAACTCGTCTTCTTCCCCAAAACCCTAATGTTCCACGCCGGTGAATCACTCCAGTACGGCGAAGAAATGCAGAGAGTAATGGCGTCAGCGCCGCTTCAGCTGGAAACACAACACGCAGTCCGAATCGGGCAGCTCGTCGTCGTTACAACCGCCGTCGGCCAACCGGGGACCCACCATGCCGAATCTCTCATCGTCGACCTAGCTCAGGTCAATTCGATGGAGAGCCATCGAATACATACGCCATAACCGCACAAACACCGCCATCGCCGTCCCCTCTGCTACCACCATCCCAAACCCTCGCCACCACCGCGCCGCACCTTTGCACAAACACCCCTCACCCCAAATCCTCACCACCACTGCGCCGCACTCTCTCTGCCACCACCGCACAACACACCGCCATTGCCGTCCCCTCCGCTACCACCATCCCAAACCCTCACCGCCACCGCGCCGCACCATCGCACAAACACCCCTCACCCCAAACTCTCACCACCACCGCGTCACACTCTCTCTGTCTCTCTGTTATCTCTGTTTTCTCTCTCTCTGTGGTTATTGGTGTTTGTGCGGTGGTGCCGGCGACAGTAGAGGCGGCACCCCCTTCGACAGCGGTGCTGGGAGCGAAACGCACGATGATCAGTGCCGTGGGTTAGGAATTTTATTAGGGATTTTGATCATCTTACAGAGAGAGTTAGGGGAAAGAAAGGGTAAAAAGGTAATAAGGTCATTTTGAATTAATTTGTTAATGATATTATTTATTTTTGTTAAGTCAACATACGGTTGATTAACGGAGGGGGCAAAATATTACTTATTTATCTAAAGTAAAGAGGTGCAGTGTGATTTCTAAGAATAAAAAAATAAACTGTAATATATGATAAAAATACAGGAGTCTAAGTGTAATTACCCTAAAAGAATTCAACCTAAGTAAAAGATTCTGTTGCCCTTTGCTTTTATCGAGGAACTGATTGGACCACACACTGAAAAAATCTCAAAATCTCGAAAGAAAGCCTGAAATCCAGTGTAGCAAGCAGTTTGCCGGAAGGGAAGTTGGAAACCACCCTCTCCAAACCTCCTAAACGTTTTGGACCAGTACGCGAACATCTTTCCCCATCGAACCTGGTTCTCTCTCGATCACTTGGCGAACATTTCGTTGTCTATCAATTGAAGGTGTACGGTGGAAGAATCTGGTTCAAGAGATCATTCGGTGCCGTTGAAGTGGAAAGTTCTAGACCGTGATTGAAGCTGGTTTCTGAAACATTTCGCGATCGTTGGTAAGTTTGTTGATTTAGAAGTTTGGTTGAGTTTTATGAATCTAAAGCAAAATTATGTGATTTAGGGTTTCGGTTAGAGCAAAGTTTCTTCTGAAATTTTTCGATTAGGGTTTGTTGAAACAGATCTGAGTCCTTTTGATATTTTTCGATTAGGGTTTGTTCAAGATAAAATTTGTCAAAATTTTAGATTGTCTCTGTTTCTCTCGCCCTCTCAGCTCTGTTTCATTTGAAACTGTTCATTGTGGAAATTTTCTCTTTTATATCAAAAAACCAATCTATCCCGACTCCACTGTCTTTTCAATCCTTTTTGGACTAATCTTTGATCACATCTCTTTTTCTAAAAAGCATTTGATCGATCTGTTCTTTGCTTCGAAACTGAGGGTTTCACTCTTGAACTAGTTTTTTGGAGGTTTTATGTATGAACTTTGGAAATGAGGGTTTCTTGGTTGAGCATAGAAATCTTAGGGGTTTTCACTAAGTTTTGCATATATTTTGAAATTAGGGTTTCTAATTTTCAATAGTTTTAATCTAAGATGTGATAATTAATCAATCGTTTTGCATATAACTCAAAAAGGTTGTAAAAAAACAAAACTCATATTCCTTATAGGCACATGCAATAAATACACGTGGCGCCGAAATTTTGGGGTTTATAGAGTTCAAAAATAAGAAAATTCATAAGATGTTTAAAAAAATATTTTAACACCTTTAAAGTCAAATTTTAAAAATTTCTTTTTTTTAAAAATGGACTCGCCACTTGATTTTTGAGAAAACCCAAGAAAAATAAAAATGGGTACTAATCTTTAAAACGTTAATCAGAGAAAAAGAGTTCGGGGGTTAAGGTATGAATCGGGGAAGGTGTTAGGCACCCCGTTCGCCTAACCATAAGGTTGGCCTCTACTAATTATCGTTGGTTCTTAATTTAGATTTCTCAAATGCATACAAATACAGAAAATTGAGATGAGAAAAAAACATCCAAAATTAAATACAAAAAATGCATAGCATATGTATATAAAATACCAAAACAAAACGAATAAAAGAAGAAAAGCCCTAAGTCCTACGGCATACAATTTCTAACTAAATGATACGTGAAGCAAATCCTGTCGATTAGGATTGAGCTAAGTCCGTAAGGGAGTCACCTAGGAAGATAACTCAATCTCTGTGATTAGAAATCTCATGAAGTAAGTTCAATAAGTAAACAATTCATATGGCGTGACTTAATAGCAACACATTTATAAAGAAATGAGACAAATAAATTCTCATATTCATCCCTATGGCAATTGTGCTTTAGGATGAGTATAACTCTTGATGAGTCCGAGGCAAACAATTTCTTACAAGGTGCATTCTATTACTGTACCTTTGAAGATTCATCTAAGTGGGGGTCATCATGAGGCTGCGACTATGGAACTTGAGTTAGTTTTTAGAAACCCCCATGAGAATCAAGATACTAGTGCATGACCACTAATAACATTAACCAGCAAACTGATGTCCAATACTGGCACTGTATGTGTGATATGTTAAACTCTGACTCAAATGATCTAGTTTAAGACTTAGTTTATTATGATCATTCAGATGGAGACTGTTAACGCTAAGTGAGGTTTAAATTCGAAAGATACCTACACCTATTACACAGTATATAATTGTTCAATTTTTTTTACACATATATTGTTATTGTTTCTATTATATGTAGCTTGAAAATAATTAGGTCATTTCTTTTCGGGAGAAAATACGAAAGCGTTTTACAAATTATAAATATAATTTTATTTTTATTAGAAGTGGGGGATTGTTAAAAAATTTTAATAAAAATAAAATATTTTTTTATTATAATTTATAGCTTTAATTTATTAGAGTTTTAAATAACAATCCGTTACAAGTTTAAATAGGCCATTATTAGTAGCTTATTCATAACTTATCCGTTATAAAATAATTATATTATTGTTATTATTCCATTAGAAAATTCAACTAGATTCATGGTGACATTTTAATGGCATCTTTTTTAAATCTATATAAGGCTCTTTGGCTATTAGATTTGAGTAGAAAAAAGAAAACCATTTGAGATGGTGAAAAATAAAGGAGTTTTTGAGTTTTCTAGAGAAATATCTATTATTATATTATTATTTATGGACAATTTTAATTCATGACTCGTTCAAATTTTGTTAGTGAATGTGAACACAATGAAAAAAGCTTGTGAACTTTTGGATTGTACTTTGAAACTAATACACTCTGTTTGAATCATCACGTAAGAAAAAATATTAATTTTAGGATAATGTCTAACACACCTCTCAATCTCAAAGTTAACATCTTTCTATATTTGTAATATTTTCTTATTATTGTTTGTGTCTTTAATTTCATATTACTTTATTTATAAAAAATAGAGATTTAGTGACTTTAATTTTTCTTCTTTTCTTTTAACTTTTCTTATTTTATTTTATTTTATTTACTAATTTTTTTAATTTCTCAATTCTACGTGATGAGAGATTTATTTAAAAAGAATGGCCACCGAGGTTAAAGTTCAAAAAATATTTATTAAAAATAAAAAAAGGCTCTTAAAAGGCCTTAATGGATTTCCTTCCTCTCATATGAACTTTTGTGAAAAATTTATTTATTTTTCTTATTTTTTTATGGTGAGAATAATCTAAAAAAATATCCCATTTTGAATTAACATGTGAAAAGTAAGTGAAAGACTAAAAATGTTCCAAAATAATTATAGCAAACGGAGGAGGCCTAATATAAGTTTACTTATTTAAAGTTTACATTAATAGAAAAATCTTACCAAAACATTTAATAATTACACAACTCAATGTTCAACAAATACGTTACAATAATTTACGTACTAATTCAAAGCTTTTACTCAGAATTGTACTCAAAAGGTAAAGTTTATATATAGTACATAGTCAAAGTTAGTTGGTGTTTAATAACTCAGCTTATTTTAAAACAAAAACATTTATTTTAGGATATTAAGTCAAATAAGTATAAGAAAGCATTATTAATTATTATCTGATGGTTTTAAGTTTTTAATAGCCAAACAAACAGTGGCTTAAGCAAAGAGACGAAAAATTAGTTTTAAGCTGGTAGTTAAACATAACAAGTTAATTTAATTAGTGTATCTTACTCATATTCAGATTCAATTTTGTCCATACATTTTCAAGATGCTAGATAAAGTTCTAAATATATATTTTTAAATTTAAAGAATCCGTTTGGGTTAAAAAAAAATTTTCTCACGTGTTTTTAAAGTCATTTTAAAGCTATATTATTTAAAATAATAAGTAACTTCATTATTGTGTCTCTTCTTTTTATGATAAGAAAAAAAAATTATTGACATTCTAAACAATTTAAGACAACAGCACTGTCGTGACCAAAGGAATTAAGAGTCAAGCCAGGAGGGACCGTATTCTTTGTTTTGGTTTTGTTTGCGACGAACTAAGAACTTAATTGTGCTAACCAGGGTTGCTGACTATGACCCGTACTTGGTGCCAAGTCACTCCATAAGTAGTTCTCAAATAAAAATACTTAAAATTTTTTGAAAAATTTTCTTTTGCACTTGCATCTGCTCTGCGTTTACCAATAGAGGGATTAGATAGTGTGTTGAGTGATGAGACTCCTATCGACGAAAGCATGATATTGAGATGTGTGTGTATGTTATGTGAGTTGGAGATCATGGGGTCTTGTTTTTTATTTCATTGTACTAGATATAGTTACGTTTGTTATTATTCTAGAAATGGGATGGAAAATAAGTTGATTTTTATAGAAAATGTTTTTTACTTTTTTTATGAAAGAAAATATGTTTTACCCTTACTATGGCACTACTATCACTATCGCCAGTACTACTATTTTACCACCAGCACCACTAGTTTAGGATTTAGAGGGTTAAGGGTCAAGAGTTCGGGAGTTTGAATTCTTGGATTTCTCGGCATCCGGGTTTCTAAGGTCTCGGGAGTTTAAAATTTCCAAAGTATGGGGTCTGTATGGGGTCCTAGGTTCCTGGAATTTAGGACACCAGGTCCTAGAGATCTCAAAGCCCTAGGGTCTCGAGAGTCCCCGAATTTGGGATCTCAGGGCTTCAGGGATCCTAGGATTCTAGGCCTGAGGTCCAAAAGTCTTGGGATATCATCTTAATTTTTTTGAGTAATCTTCTCAATAGACTCTACAATATCAACGAAACGTCAAAGTGAGTTACTATATATATTACACTAAAAAAGAAATGAAGATTTCTTAATTTCATTAATCCTTAAATATGAGATGATAAACAAAATATGCGTGCATCTTAGCATTAGCACCGCTTTCCAACCCAATTTTCCACCTTGTATATTTTCACAATGATTGCACCAGAATATATGTAAATATATGTGATTGCACCAGAATATGTAAATATATGTGTGTATATATATGTATACTGATAAATACAGCATGAATTTTGATTTGATTCCAAAGAAAGCAAGAAAACATTGAGAGAGGGAGAGGGAGAGGGAGAGGGAGAGATCGAGAGAGAGAGAGAGAATTATGGTTAGGATTATATTATACGCAATATTGCAACGCAAGAGTCATGAATGTGAGTGAACTATATTATTAATTATTTGTTGACACATATATATACCAGCCTCCCAAATCCTAATTAAATAAATCCCAATCACAAACACAGTAATTATGAATAAGGATGGATGATTACAAGGTGGTCCAGCAGTTTGAGGTTTTGAGATCCCAGAGTGCAGGTAGGAGGAACTTGGTACCGTTCAAGCCGTGCGCATTGAAAGCCCCGCCGGTGTTGGGATCAACGCGAACATTTCCGGGGTATCCAGGGAACGCCCCTGTCGCGTACAGTCCCGCACACACTCTCGCCGCCTGATATTCTCCGTTTTCTCCGCCGAAGAATCCGGTGTTGAAAGGATTGGTCACCGTCTCCACCAGCGCCGACGCAAACTGAATGATCATGGCGTCCAAACCCATGTTCCCACTTGGTGCTTCTAGCGTCACCGCCGCCGGTGGCCGACCCCGACCTTTCGAGTGATGGAAAGGCCCTCCGCACGCCCCTGCGCACTTCTCTGCTGGGTTCCCAACTGCTATGTAAACTTGCTTCCCTGCATTATTTATTTATTTATTTATTTATTTATTTTTTTGGGAGAAGAAGAGGAAAAGGAGTTTTCAAAAAGGAAAGTAATATTTAGGCTTTGTTAATATACTAACTTCATGTGCTTATTTATATGACGTAGTTAAAATTATTTATTTGTTATTTTAATAATAAAAATTATTAATTATTTAATTATATCATATAAATAGACTTAAATAGCATTACTCTTTCAAAAAAATAGTAACCGAGTATTAATTAGACAGCTTGTTATCTATTTATCACATAAAAATTACATATTAGTTTGTGTTTCACTTATTTCTATTTTTTTAGGTTTTTTGGTTTTTTGGTTTTTTGATTTTTTTTGTAAAAAAAATAGAAGTGAAAAATATATGAAAAAATTTAATTAATTATAGTGTGATGTTGTGGAGTTTTTTAAGAGATTTTTAAGGAAAATTTTTTTTAAAAAAATTAGGCAAAACCTAGGCTTATTCAAGATTTGTGAGTAGTTTTACATCTATGTATCTTTTGAAATGGTATAAAATGGTGACACAAGAAGCAATCTTCCACAAGCATGCTTTAGTTCTTTTTTTTTTTTTTTTTTAAATACAGTTTTTTTCTGCATTATTTTAAACTGGTTGACTTTTTTAATTCCTCACGAAGAATAAAAAAAATAATAAAAATTTTAATCAAAAAATAAAAATGATCAAATAAGATAGAAAAATCAACTTAATGAGTTTTTTTGGCTTGTTGTGGCTTTTTTTTTCCATATTTACTAAATTATTTGCAACTCAGGCTTAGTGAGCATACTTTTTAAATTTTTTTCATTCAAGAAACATCGAAAAAGTAAAAAAATAAAATTAAAACTTTTAAAAAAGCTAAAAAAGACATAAAAACTTTGAAAAAAAAAGTCAGGCTTAATACCTTATATACTGTATAACTTATAAAATAATTTAATTTAAAGAATCAGTTAGCTAAATAAACAAAAAGAGTAAATTGAACAAACTATTATAAGGATTAAAAATATCATAAATTTATAGTGCAATCAAATTTTGAGTTATGGAGATATGAAACAAAATACCCTACTTTATACTAGGATTAAAAATATTCATTTCTTGTGATCTAATTATAATTATTATAATTAAATTATATCGGATAATTAATATAATTAAATTCTACTATTTATTAGAATCCTTAAAAAATCAGAATAGGTTTTAGTGATTATTATATTTTTTTACCTCGTTGTGTTGTGTAGCATGTAAGAGGCAGTGCAGAGGATTGAAAGTGAATCCCAAGGCAGCTGCCAAAATCAATTTCAACTAATTTTTTCATTTCTTTGAGTAGTAAGAATTCAAAAAAATATCAATTTTTTAAAAAAATTATTAAAAATAAAAATAAACAACATAAAATTTAACTTATTTATTTATTTTTATTTTTCTTAAATTTTTTAAATATTTTGATATTTTTTTACTTGTTTATATAAAATTTTTTTTAAAAATATAGTAATTTAATTAAATAATAAAAAGTATAACTAAAAATAAAAATAAATAAACATTTTAAACGGGCACATAATTAATATAGTATTATTATTGCAAAAAGCGTATAAAATAACATAGAAGTGACCTATTACTCCATTCAGGTAGCACATATTGTCGCATGCGTCTAGCACCGCAACGTCCTTGGCCGCAAAGATAACAGCGACGGTGTTTGCCATTCCGGCGGTCACTTTCTTCAGCAAACCGGGGATGGATTCGCCGACCAAAACCTTTCCGGCGGAGGCATTCTCGTCGTCAACCTCTCTCGCAATTCGCACAATACCTCCCGTGGGGATCTTATTCTTCCCGGAGGAGCCGCCCTTGTTGGCGACGGCTGCGTAGCTCTCCACCTTCTGCCACCACGCGTAGACGTCCGGCTGGAGGCTGAAAGTCCGGTCGGTGGTGAGGGACTCAATGAAGGCCCGGACCACCGTCTTCTCGCCGGAACGGAACCGGCCGTACCAGAGTACGGCGAGGCTGAGGTTCCCGGTGAGGAGGGGGCCGTTGTGGTAGGTGATGACGGGTGTGATGGCGGCGGCAGAAGGAAGAAGGTGCAGCAGCAAGAAGAGGGTGAGGGACAGAGCAGGAGGCCATGTCTTGGATTTTGGGAGAGGAGACTCCATTTTCTTTTTGGGGTATTATTCAAACGATGGAGGTATCTTCTCTTTCCGAACAATTCCCTCTCATGAATGCAGTTTTCCCCTATGTGTCTCAGTCCAGACATTGGTTTCGTTTGTTTTTGATCCACAAATTTAGGGCATTTCAAGGAATAAGACCACCGAATAGCTAAATTTATGGTTCTTCGTTAGATTTATAGATTTGGACAGAACGAACGACTTTTGGATCACATTAAGGATGGATAAAGCTGTCACAAGTCTACTACGAGGTTACCTTTTCGGTAATTAATTAAGCGTATAATAACTAAAAACAATGGTGATCAATGATTAATAGTAAGCTTCATATGAACCAGAAAAAACCCACTTGATCGGTTAAGGGGAACATTAATGTAATGCTACTGTTCAAAAAATCAATTCCATAATGTTATCTAAAGTTCAAATTTGAAAGATCGAATTCAGTTTAGGTAGGTGGATCCCACGTGTACTTAAATGAATCTCAATTACACAATTTTTATTCTGCATAAAATTCAAAAATTATTTTGTGGATATATAGCTTTTCTACTTAAGTTGATCCGTCCCCATACCATTTTGGTTTTTGAGCTTCCGATTAATAACCACGTAGAATTATATGATCCCATTTCATTCCAAGTTTTTTCCGTATTTTTTTTCAATTCCTGCAATGGTCAATTTTTCTTTTCAACAGTTCAACTTGACAATATTGGTAGCGTTTTAGTATTGTTAGTATTGTTGAAACTAATAACTTATAAATTGTAACTTGTAACAAAAATTGTTCTGAAATAAAAATAATAATTATAAATTATAAACAAAAATTGTAAATATTTTAAAAAAATTATAATTTATAGTTAAAATTAATAATAAAAAGTTAAAAGCTACTAACAGTAATTTTGTCAGACACTACCATTATTTTGGACTTGGTTTCTCTAAAATCGAGTTTATTGTTGTGGGCGAATTCCAGATTTATGTTCATGTTACGAACCATTCAATTTGTAAGAATCATTAAGAAAATTATTTGTACCAAAAATTATATTAATTGAACATTTATTTTCACACTAAAATTGAGATTGTCACTTTAGAGAATCCTAATCCTATTAGATCAAAGAAGAGTGTCTTCCATCAACAATGAGTATCAGTGCAAAATTTTTAATTGTGAAAAAGTAATTTGATAGGGGCGCATGCAGCATATCAATGACTACATTAAGTATGAAAAACTTCTATGTGTGGAGCCTAGAGCCTAGAGCCTGGAGCCTGGAGGCTGGAGGGAATAGAAAGAAAGAAGCAATGATAGACGATAAAGACCAAGCCAAGAACCATCAAGAAAATCTTGAGAGTGAGTGAGGTCTAAGAAACCCTTTGGAGCACAACTGAAGTTCAATTTTTATGAAATTTACGTAACACACACACACACACACACACACACACACACACACACACTCG